>JANHGN010006988.1:0-69193 GCA_024605025.1 Megaceryle maxima | reverse complement strand
TTGGAATCTCTCCAGAGAAGGAGACTCCACAACCTCTCTGGGCAGCCTGGCACAGGCTCCCACAACCTCACACCAAGGAACTTGCTCCTCTTGCTCAGCTGAAACTTCCAGGGTTCCAGTTGGTGCCCATTGCCCCTTGTCCTGTCACTGGGCACCCAGTAGGGAAGAGCAGCTCAACTGGCAGCATCTGGCTCACGAGCAGTGCTGGGGTGAAGCACAGGCAAGAATTTTCCCTGATCAATTCACAGGCACCATCGGGTTTGACACTGAGCACAGCCAGGGGTGCTCTGAAGGAGCTATTCTGGTTCCCTTCAGGTCGGTGATGTTCCTGGAGGTCCGTGATCCCGGCTCATGCACCAGCTCTCATCCGAGCCCCCAGCTTGACACCATTTCTCAGAACTGGGCTCCGCTTTCTAGCTATCATTTACCACCCACACGAGCCAAATTGATGCATGTCAGCTTTTCCCATCACCAGGTTCACGTTACCATATCAATAGTCTGGGGGAATGATTTTATCTGCCTTTGTGGGGGGGCTTGACACACGCTCTCCCCGCAGGGTTTGCAGTATCGAGGTGTTCCCAGCCCAAGGGCTTCAACCACCCCCAACCCCCCCAAGGCCTCGTGATCCCCCTGGGACCACCACACCAGGGCACAGCTGGTGGGGCCACAGATGTCCCTCTCCAGAATCTTGCTCCATCATCCTGCTCCAGCACCTTGGCCCAGTGGACCCAGGGACAGTAGCTCTGGGACAGACATATGCACACTGCACGTGGCTGCCCTGGGTACACACCAGCTCCTCCACCCTCCTCCCTGGAGGGCCCTTCAGCTTGGGGTTGTCATGTTGCATTCCTCTGGGGTTTGGTTTGGTTCTGTTGTTCTGTTTTGTTTTGTTTTGTTTTTCCTCTCCGTCCTGCACTTGCAAGCCTGACACCCAGGGTGAGTGTCACGGGGAGCTGGCTGCTGCCCACAGAGTCGCCCGGGCAGCTCCGGCAGCACTCCCCCGCAGCCCGACCTCTTGCTTGTCTCTTTGCTGCAGTAGTTTGGATGCCGGGGCTCCCTTCTCTGCCCCTCTTAATTTGTGTCCCCCCTGCCCCGCTGAGGCGCAGGGGCTCTGGATTTGAGTACTGGGATCCTCTCCCTGGGCCTGGCCTTTCTTTGGTTGCTCCCCATCTGCAGTGTGACAAGGGAACCGTGGGCTGGGCGGGAGGCAGGAGAAGTCTAAAGCATTGGGCAAGGACTGGGAAGGGACGTCCCTGTTCCTGTGGACGCATTTGCTGTGCTCTCTGGGAGTGGGGAACCTTTCCCTCCAGGGCAGTTCTGGATCCCTTTGAAGCAAGTCAGCTTCTCTGCTCTTGCCCAACTCTACTGCCTGCCAGAGGAGACGGCAAAGCAAAAGCTGGCTGACACCACAGCTCTGGGGAGGGACAAGGTGCTGGAGGGTGAGAGCTGGTGTGGAGGCAACTTGTGGTGGGGCTGGGCGTGATGCCACAGGGGCATGGAGCGGTCAGGCCACTGGACGGCTCAGACCCAGGGAGGAGGAGAAGGTGGCATTTTTTTTCTCTCTCAAATCATTTAAACTTCATTGTCATGATTGTTTTTATTTAAAAAAAAAAAAAAAGAAACAAAAAAAAAAAGAAACAAAACAAAAACAAAAACCTTTTGTAATGTGGATTTGTTTTCCTTCGTCTGTATTTCAGTCTGCTGGGGTGTTTCCGTAGATGGTGGATACTTGCTTTCATTTTTTTAATGATAGAAGTCTTCTGTTTTAAGTTGTTTTTTTTTTTATCACCAGCTCATTCTATCCTCTGTGGTTACTCAGTAATTTCATTTCAATATTTATTTTTGTGCTGCTTTTTTATTATAAAATAAATTATTGATATACCAAGCAATGTGGATTCCTGTTTGTAAGGCGAATAGCCCTGTGTATGTGTCCATTACTTTCTCTTGACAGCCACAACGTAATTTATTGCTGTAAATTTAGCTGCAGTGACTGGTTTTTTTGTACCTTTCCAATAAAGCATTTTCTGGTTTCAGACTTGCCCTGGTCTATGGTCAGCATTTTGGAGCTTGACTTGATCGTCAGTGGAGTGTTTCCTTAGTTTTCTTGCCTGCCCATCCCTGGTGCAGCATTCAGCTGACCGTTGGCTGCGGCACTGCTGGTGAGCGATGGGTTTTTGGGAGGCAGGCTGACTAAGGCCAGTGTGAAACTGCTCAGGCTTTGCAAGGATCTGACCCAGTCTGGTGTAGCCACCTCACCTGTCTCCCAGCCTTGCTGTGGTGCTTCCTTGGTGTATTTGGAACATGCTCAAGGGGTAGCTCTTGTCTGAGCTGCTCTGGTAGATCCCCTGCTCAGACCATGTGTCTGTTCTAACCCCATCTGCACCTTTGTGTACAGTTGGTACTTATGGCAGCACGTGGGGGGTCTAATAGCTCAGCAGGCATGATGCTGGGAGCTGGCTCTGCAGGGCCACTCTCAACTTGGGGACTGTTCTGTTAGGCAGGTCACGATGCTGGAGAGAGATGCTCCCCTTTCATCCTTTAGGTTGTGAAATATCCCTTTGCTGCTTTCCTCTGCGACTGCTTGTGAATAAACTGTTTTAACCCCTTCCATCAATATTTCATCCTCTTTTTCCCTGTTTGAACTTTAAAAAGGAGTTGGTACCTTGTGCCTTTGAGCTCCTAGGGGCCATGTTGGCTTTAATTCCCTATTCCAAGTAGTTGATTTTCTTGAGGGAGCATCAAAAGGGGGAAAAGACTGGGCCTGTGCTGGTTTGAGGCAATAGGTTGGAGGCAGATGGGTGTGTTGGCCAAAGTTTGGAATTAGAGGTAGGGCAAAGAGAGAAATAGGGCTGAAAAGCCTTTGTGTGTCAGCAGGTAATGGATGGTCATTAGGTGCCAGGGTGGAGCCAAGCAGGCTTGGCTGAGCAAGGACCTGGGGGGTGATTGCAGTCACCATGCAGAGCCAGAAAATCCTCATTGGGTGCTTCAGCTCCTGTCCAGAGAGGTGGCAGCGATGAGTGGGTGATGATGGAGAGAAGAGAAGGAGGTGGGCTGCTCATGTCTGCTGGAGGGATGGAGGAACATTAGTTCAGAAGGAAAATGGCATCAGGAAGGAGCCTGATGGTGGAGGTTTATCAGTGGAAAGAAACTCCATAGTGCTTAGGAGAGAAGAAAGGGTTAGAGCCAGGGGGCAGAAGAGTCTCTGTGAGCAGGGCTGTGAGACCATGATTCCTCTCTGATGCAGGTCTGGCAGTCTGCTGCCTGTCAGCAGCTGGGCCCAGGGACTTGCTGGTAGGTGCTAGCACCCAAAAAGAGAAGTCTCTCCGCCTCTGACTGGGTGCTGTGAGACAGGCAGCCGTGCATGAGATTGCTGGCTCTGCTGCAGTGCTAGCAACCACCTTCCTTCCCCTCTTCTCAGAGGAAGCGTGGTTGGCCCCAGCTCTCATGAGTGTGATGGCAGGGTGGTAAGAACACTTTCCTGACACAAGCAAGTTGTAAACCTGCCTGACCCAGGCCCAGAAAGCATCAGGAGAACCGATAGCAGCCCAGCCTTGTCCTTGGGGGAAAGCCTGAGGACAAGCGACAACTGGAAAACAAATCTGCCGACCACTGGAGCCTGCTGCTGGCAGCGATAAAAGCCTGTTCCTCCCAAGCTGCCTGCTGGCGTGGCTCCAGCCACAGCCGGGCTCCTGTGTAGGTCACCCGTGTGCTCACCGCCAGCTTTCCCCGTGTCCTTGTTGAAGAGGTGGAGGAGACACATTAGCAGAGGAGCACAGGACCGTGTCTGCTGGGGAACGCGTCCGGCCTACGATGTCGATGGTATCTCTGTTCCCTGTGAATGTGTTTTGACAGCGTAACGGTTTGAGGGCCATGACAGCACCCAGCCTGAGCTGTGAGCTCTTGCCTCTCTCCCTTCTCCAAGAAAAAGGATGACCAGGAGGCCAAGCTCGCGCCTGCTGGAGAGGGGAGCGTTGCCTGCTGTTGCACAGCGCAGCAGCCAGCTGGTGTCCAGCCCAGCATGGCTCCTTCGGGCTGGTATCACACTGCTGACTTGGATGAGTCACAGCTGATTTTTTTTTTTTCCTTGTTTTGCTTGCAAGAAAGACCTGGTTTACATATAATACAGTAATCAGGGCTTGACATAAATAGGCAAATGTTATTGTCTGCAGTGGGAATTGCACCTGCTGGCAAGAGCAATGAATGCAGCCCATTATGCACCAGAGTCGATCATTGTGCAATGAAGTACTATGTTTCTTGCTGTGTTCTTGTGCAAGTCTTTATCTCAGCGGCTGCAAGTGTGCTGACAGATGTGTCATCATCACCTTTGCAGTCTGTCCTCGCCCCAGGAGCCAGAGCAGCCTCTGTTCCTTCAGCTGTAGCCGACCCTCTCCCAGAGGGGTGGAGAAGACCCAAGCTGTTCAGCTGAGAGGCATCCCTGCTTCACTGCTGTTTGCATTAACAAAGCCAAGCAGCCTTGTCTCTGAGCACTGAGGCTGCTCCCAGGATGTGCAGGACCCTGGCTGGATGCCTGGCTGCACAGAGCATATGGCTCTTGTTTATGGACATCATTGCAGGAAAGGTGGCAGCGGTCTCACCAGCTGAGCAGGAATGAGCAGCAGTGCTTTAGAGCAGAGGGACTGGCAAGAGGAGCATAGCTGCGGGCTGCTCATGTGGAGTCCAGACTTCCAGCATGATAAGATTTCTCCAATATTAATAAATAGAGGTTGTCTTATTGGTGCTGGAGTCTGGGCTTAGCTTGGCTAAAGTAGATCCAGCAGCAGTGAGCTGCTGCATCTACAGCTTAGGCAAGGGTTGGAAAAGGTGCAGTGCAAGGAGAGGAAGCAGGAGCCACACACACTCTTTGTGAAATGAAAAAGATGAGCACAAATCTCATGGGAATGCCAAAATGTGCAGGATGCTGCATGTGCAGGTATTTCTGCTGGGCCAGCATCAAGGGGCAGGGAGGACATTGAGCTAAAGAGCATCAGCATTAGTGCAGGAACAGGCAGATTGTGGGCTTTGCTTGCTGAGCTAAGTAAAAACACTTGCTCACTCCGTGGTAGAAATTGCTGTTTATTAGAAAAAAAATCATAAATAAAATAATTTCATGTTGTGATTTACATTTTGCAGCTTAAGAGCAGGGGAAAAAAACATCCCCGGTAGGAGTTGTGTAAAACGACTCTCAGCTTTACCCTTTATTTATTTGCCACACGACTGCAAATCTAAGGCTGTAGACTTGGCTTTGTCCTTTTGCTACCCAGCTCCCACCCCCAAAAAACAGCCTGACCAGTGCTTAAGTAAGTTCCCAGAGATCATCTGATTAACAGGCGAATTGGACTACAAATTGGGAAAAAAACCCCAACATAAAAATCAGAGGGAGGTTTAACAGAAGGCTGTGCATTCTCCATCATTGTTTGATATGGAGAAAATCCCTCTATGCAACATCTTCCCCTGCCAGTAGTCCTGCTCCAAGCAGCAGCATCCCCCAGCATCTCTCCATCCCCTCCACCATCACCCAGCCAGGCTCAGCTCCCGCCTTCCTACAGGTTGGGCAAAGCCCAGGGACAATAAACAGCGGAGGGTTAGGAGGAACAGACAGTTCCCAGTAAGCACATTCCTACCACCACCAGTCACGGTCTGGTTCCCTAATAAAGACTCTGATAAAGAAGCTGGAATCCCTTTTAACTTCTGATCCATTCAGAGATAAGTCAGTTTAGACATAAACAAGTGCTTCTGTCACCAGCCGCTCTCAGAAATGCAGCTGCGAGACCCTGCGTTATCCCCAGTGAGGTCCTGCTCCCGGGGGAGTTACTCAGACAGCTGCATCCCCATCTGGAGGGAGTAGAGGATGACTTACTCTTCCTCCCTGGTAAAGGTCTTCTGCACAACTCTAGGCTTTTCTGGGGGAAGGATTGGGGAGAAGATGTAAAAATAAGAAATGACGTCTTTCAACTGTTACCGGGTTTTGAGGTGAAGTGAAGTCACCTTCCTGGGCTGGTTTTCTCTACGGGACCCTTTGAGATCATTTTTTGCTCAAATCAGGAGAAACTAGAGCAGAACTGTGCTGAGAAAAGCATTTCTCTCAGGTCTCGGTGCTGCTTGGAAGTAAGAGGAGGTTGAGGGCAGCTGGTCCATTGTGCAGCCTGGGTTCCCTCCCTGCCTGGCATCCCCCAGTGTGGCCACGGGGCTGGCATCAAGACACCAGCAGTGGGGTGGCAGAGCCCAGACCACAGCACAAGGCTGCTTAGTCACAGCAGCAAAGACAGCCCGGTCCTTCACACCAGTGGAGATGGGAGAGAAGAAGCTGGCACGATTTGATTTGATTTAACCTTTGCCTGGGTTATTGCATCTTCCCTTCAAGAGACTGGCTTTATGGGTAGAGTTCCTGGCTTCTCAGTATTATGATTAAACCAGCTTGTCTCATGCTTCAGACAGCTCCCATTTTGCGTGGGTTTAAACATCACCAGTGTCATTGTCCCCTCTGATGTCTCCTACAGCTCGTCATCTGACAGGATCAGCACCCTCTTCTCAATGTTTTTGCTCTTTCTGCTGCTCAGTCCATCCATCTTGGAGGTCTCATGCCCGTTCTCCCCCGGCGCTCTGTGCTCTGCCTCCTGCATCGACTGCTGGGTGTACTGCTGGTAGGCAGGGGAGAAGTTGTGGATCGCATCCTGCACGATGTCCTGGGGGCTTATAGTCTCCTTCAACCCACTTGAGATGCTCTGCATTGGGGCAAGGTTTGCTGAAAAACAAGGAGAGCAGAAGGGTGATGGGACATCAGACAGTCAGTGAGCCCAAGCGCCCCAAGACTGGAGTGATACTTTTCCTTAGAAATTCAAGATCAGGGCCATGTCAGCTTGCAGTGGTGAGTTCCAAGGAGAGGAAGGCAATTCCTGCTCCATGTTTCAAAGAGGATGGATCCTCTCCAGCAGCATGTGCCATAATACCAAAAGCCCCTAATTCTGCTCATCCATACCCTGATCTCTCTTATGTGCTTGCTATGACTCATGGTTTATCATGGGGGAAGAGGGAGAAAGAGCTTATGGAGCACAGGAGAAGGAAATTCCTCTGGTGATTGTTAGTATCCCATTGGTAGTGCTGTAAGGGGGGGTCCTTCTTTTTCCTTAGTCACTGATGAAGGCACAATGAAGAGAGGAAGAGTTACCTGTTGCGTTTTCTTTCTTCTCTCTGTACACCTGGCAGGTGAATGCATAGCGCAGGGCAATGGAAGCAAAGAGCATCTCAATGCAGATGATGAAGTTTTGGTAGCCGGCAGCCACTGTCCCAGCTCCCACCTCCTTCCCATCGATGATCTGAACTTCAGGGATCACCCCACATTTCTCCAAGATTGCCAGCAGCGTCCCTGGGCAGGGGAAGGGAGAGGGATTAGGTCTGGTCCTGCATCCCTGGGTCAGGTGGGGCTATGAGAGGAGGATGGGTATCCTTGGTGGGACTCACCTTGCCAGAAGGAGAGGAAGATGACTGCCTTGATGGTGATGAACTTGAGGACTGGCTTAAATGGGCGCAGCAGGTCCATGGTGGCGAAGTAAAAGAGGAAGAGAGCATAAAGTGCCAGGCTGACGGAGAAGTTGTAGATGATGGTGATGTAGAGATAGCCACTTTGGACACTGCAGGGAGAGAGAGAGAGAGAGCTGCTGCTCTGGGCTGCAGGAAGCGAAACAAGTGCAACTGGAGGTGAAAAAGGATGAGATGGGAGGGGAGGAGTGTATGGCACTGCTGTGGGGAGAGCACAGCCCAGCCCAGCCAGGGAAGGTAAGGCAGGGGAGGGGGCAGGCAAGGGACTGCTCTCAGCTTTTCCTCTCTGAATGGGTCCTTTTTTATTATGGCCTACAGGACGTTCATCCCTTTCTTGGTTGGGGGCAGTAAGTTTCTGTTCCCCAGTGCTTTGGGCTCCCTGTGCTCTTGCTACCTAAAGAGCAGCTCCCTGTGGAGGGCTGGCAGGACACCTTGTCCCTTGGGATGGAGCAGGGACCCATCCTTTCCCTTTCATCCTCCCCAGCCCGACCCAGCATCCTCACTTGAAGTCTCCATCGTGGTACTTCCCGAATGCCTGCAGGATGATGGTGACAATGGCCATGAGTGGTTTCACGATGCAGAACTGCAGTGTGGCCTGCACAGGAGACAGACACAGTGCACCCTGGGCAGCAAGGATGTCTCACCACCCTCCCTGCAGCTCCTGCCACCCCCAGACCCTCCATGTGATCCAAGACCTCAGCTCCAAGGACAGAGACAATGAGGAGAGAGGATTTCTCTGTCACAGGAATGACCAACACTGTGGAGTGAAATATGAACCAGCTCAAGGTCTGCAGACAGGAGGGAGCAGGGCTCCCAAAAGGCAGCTCCTGAAAGGCAGCATAGCTGCTCCAAGGCAGGAGACTGGGTAGCTTGGAGACAGACTGGTGCCAGAATTCAGACTGCAGAACACAGCCCTGGAGAGTTAGAGAGCATCCAGGCTAACCTGGGACTGGACAGAGATGGCAATCGAAGCTCTGCAGTGGGAGGAGACCCTGACTCAGCAGTGAGTCAGAGGCAAGGACAGAGCACAGCTCCCTGCTGCTGGCCAGGTGCCGGCGAGCTGGGTGAGCTGCTTCCCTCAGAGGAAAAAAAAACCCCAAAATAGCATTTTTTGGGGGGAGGGCAGTGAAGCAGAGCCCTCTCAGCAGGGCAATGAGGAATAGACCTGCTGCTTGGAGACCCCTCATTGGAGGAGAGAGGAATGATGCATCCCATCAGGTACCCACCTGCTTGCAGAAGCGCAGGAACCCAATAGAATAGGACATGCCTTGAAGACAGCAAGTCCCATAAAAGCAGCTGGACCTGGAAGCAGAAGCCAGGGAGATGCCGTTGTGGCTGCTGAAAAGTGAGTGTAAGGCCGAGGAATTCATGGGACACTGGGACTTACGCAATGGGCTTCCCCCGAATCTCTGCCATGATGGTGCTCTCCCCTCCAAGGTACTCGAAGCACAGGCTCAGGAAGCTGTAAATCACAAAAGCTGACAAGGCAAGGGCAGATATGATCAGCAGAGCTGATGGAGATCTGGCAGGGGGTTGTTAGATTTCACATTCCTTCCTGCTTAGGTGTTTTCTCATTCACCCTGGCATCACATCAGGATTTGGGACACTGGTGAGTGAGAGCCCAACAAGACGAGCAGCAGGTCAAATAAATCTGATTTCCAAGTGGAGTCAGTCGCACCACACCATGCGCGCAGGACTCACTGCAGACGCAGCAGCTCCCCTGTGCATACACAGTCCATGCGTGCAAGTGCCAGCGGTCAGATGTCCCAGCAGTGCTTGTGGAGCTGGCCCCCAAGCACATCCAGACAAGCCCAGGAAGAAGTGCAATGAACAGGGACCATCTGCGTGGAAGGACCTCAAAATTGCTAAGGGGCAGCACAAGCAGCTGGTGGCCAGCAAGGAGCAGGTCCTGAACAGTTTTCTTGGACATCCCCACCACTTATTTTTCATATACTCTGAACCTGCAGTAATGCACATGCCAACACCCCTCCGTTCCGGAGAGCAACAAGGTAGAAGAGTAACCTCAACTCTGATGGGCTTCCTCTGCACCTCAAAACACCCCAACTCCCCAGTTTCTTAGGTACGTCTACCTTCTGCTTTAGAGAAACTGCATTTCTACCCCATCTTGGATCCCTGTGAGCCTGCAGGCAGGCATTGGAAAGACACCAGCTCATATATGCCCATTGAGCATCCCCTCCTGCTGCCAATGGAGAAGGAAGGAGAAAAGCTCTGAATGGGGGAAGGGAGACTGGGAAGTGAAAGAGATGGAGATTTGCCACTTTCTGCAATCCAGGACCCTCCAGAGACACATGTTGGCCTTGCTTTGCCATCTGCCTTCCTGCCAAGGAGGAAGGCTTACCTGGGCTTACCTTCATAGCAGTCGCGCACTGAGTCAAAGTAGACATAGTACTGGTGGCTGCCGAGGAGGAGGAGGCTGAGCCAGGAGTCGAAGGCATAGATGGGCACAATGAAGAGGATGCGGATGATGTAGCGCTGCTCCTTGGGCATGGTGTAATTCCTCAGGTGTGTGTAGATCTGCAAAGTGCCCAGCATCTAGAGCTGTGGCTACCACCAGTCAGGAGCAAATACAGAGGTAGCCCCAGCCTGAAGGGCTGCAGAAGGGCTGCAGAAGGGCTGCAGAAGGCTCATCCCACATCAGCCCTCCTCCTGGAGGCAAGAGCACTGCCAGCTTTCCACTACAGACCCATCATGGTGAACAGACACGTGAGATGGGCTCCATCCCAGTCCTCAGGGCATTCTGTCCCATGAAGATTCATGGAAATCAGGTCCCTTCCGTGGGGCTGTGCAAGGTGGGTGCCCTCCTCCATGCCAGCCCCTATACAGCCCCATCCCTGCCCTCAGAGGCACCAGCTTGCTCAGGACTGCCTTCAGCAGTACAAATCCAGATCCACACAGCATCCAAACCATGCCCACTGGCAGTATGTTACAAGGCAGCCAGTGGTGCCTGCCCCAGAGGCACAGACCCTGGGGTGCCAGATGAGAACCCCCCAATGGATGTTGCCTCAGGGCAGGGCTGATGCCCTGCAGCCTCTCCCAGCTCTGGCAGCCACCCAGGGAGCGCGTGGGCAAAGTCCACCCTCCCGAGCTGTCAGCACCTGGCTCCCGACAGTGGAGATATCCCCTCTGGGCAGCAACAGGAGAAAATATTTATCCAGAGCTGAGTGAGTGGCAATGAACTTGGGGGAAATCAATAGTTTTGCCTTTGCATCAACCCCAGCACGGAGCTCCATCTCTGTTCCAGCCCATACCTGGTGGAAGGTGACGATGAGTGCCAACCACACGAAGATACCGGAGATGACCTGCGCCGCTGTCGTGGTCAGGAAAAGCTGCTGGCCAACCTGGGAGTCATTGTGGGCAGCCGAGAGCAGGGCAAGGGCCGGGGATGGGGGGGCTGAGGCCAGCCTGGCCACTGTGCCCAGCCCTGGTGTGCTAAGCGCCATGGGAGAGGGCAAGGCACGTGTGGCATTACTCATCTGCAGGGAGTGAGAGGCAAGGGGAGTGGCACAGGAAGGCAGGACCAAGGTAAACTGGTGAAGGGGAAGGTCCCAGCAGAATTCCCAGCCCACACAGTGTGGACAAACCTCCTGTGAGGTTTATCTTCTCACCAGGGTTTTATCCAGGGTGTCCCCCAGCCAAACCAGCCTATTCACCATGGTTGCGTCTACTTCTCCCACCACGAAAACGCAGACATTCCTCAAAAGCAGACCCTCTTTTCTCCAAGGAGGTGTCTGCATTCCCACTGTCTCCCAAAACACACACTTCTTCCCAGCCTTGCTGCTTCTTGTTTTCTCAGGGGTGACTATCCTGATTGAAAGGGAAAGACCTGCCTGTATTTGTGCCCCTGAGAGTTCATGCTTGTGGCTCAGGACCCTTTTCCATGAGGAATCGAGGACTTAAGAGCTAAACTCTTCAGTGTTAAACCCATGATAGTCATTATTGATTCCCTTCCCAGCAAGCCATCAGGACACCAATCTCCTCTTTGGGAGCCCAGAAAACACCAGGATACACCAGAAAACACACAGAAAACACTCCCCAAATTTGGTTCCCTTCATCATAAATGGCCTGCTAGGGCCAAACCCAGAGGTTTCGCATCACCCGAGTTGTTTGGCCAGCCTTGGCCATTTTGGGATCATGGGGGGTCTCAGTGTGCCGGCAATGCCAACCCCAAAACCTGAAGGGCAGTGAGCACTCCCTCCTGCAGCCAGATTAAGCAGAAGAGAGCAAGGCTGCTGTGCTGCGGGCAGATTAGGCAGAACTGCTGCCCTTTGGAGACACTGAAGTGCTCCAGCATCTCCCCAGCAGGTCTGTCCTCCTTGAAGCCAGTCGCCCCAAGGCACCAATCATTTCCAGTGCAGAGGGTGGCTGGGGCATAAGGGCATAGTGTACCCTGCAGCTCCAGACAGCAAGGACCAACCTAATAATACGCTCTTATTTATAGGGCAAGTTCATATCTCAAGGCCAACAGATGCATAAACTGCCATGTTTGGCCTTTCCTTCTGCTAATCTATAGAAAGCTGCTTTTCCCTCAAGGATAACAATAGTGGTTTCAAAAAAAACCCACCCAACCTGTGAACAGAGCTCTAACTATATAGATGCTTCTCAGTGCATTGTTATCGCCCGGAGGTAAAACTGTAAGCACAAACTGTTGAGAGGCAAGAAAATATCTGCCACAGATAAGAGTGGTAGGGAATGACCTCGGTCCAATTAAACACAGAAAACAAACTAAGAGCTCACCCTGTGGCTTCCTCTCCTGCCCTCTCCCCGAACCCCAACCTCACAGGAGAGGAAACTCAGCTGGTGTCAGATCAACAGTCCTAAAAATACCTTCCCCCCCGCCCTCCGCCTGGCAGGAGCCGCCTGTAAGCGGAGATGCCCGGGCGTGCTGGCGAGGTCCCAGGAGCTCACCCCGGCGTACCTGCGCCTGCGAGCGGGGAAGCAGAGCCGGAGATGGCTGAAGGGGCAGCGGGGCCGATAGTGTTACGGAGGCAGTGGGGAGCCAGGTTTTCCTCCCTGTGACTGTCCCACGGCCCTGCCCTGGACAGCAGGAAGAAGGATCCCCCGGAGAGACAGGGAGGGATCTGGTCTTTGGACAGACCGTGACGATGCAGACCTGCCTTGTAAACATTAACAGGAGGACGAAGATAGCTCGCAGTGCGGGGAGGGAGGTGGAAGCCCTGCTGTGCCCCATTCCCCATTACTCCTCACTCTTTTGGGGCACTGCCTTGCTGCCAGCTGGGGCCATACAGCCGGATTTGGCCCCACTTTCCCTCTGCCAGAGCATCACAATAGGGAAGGACTCAATGCAGCTCACTTCACAGGATACGGTGGAGAGCTGTGCTCATCCCTGGACCCATTTATTCTCTTTTCAACCCAGCGCCATGCCACAGATGCCTGGTCTGAGACATCCCAACTCTCCTATTAGCTTTCCCAGCCATTGCAGTACGAGCACAGTGGCACCAGCAGCTGGTCCTGGCAGGCTCCCCTACATTGTCATGCTCTGAACGCGGTGGAGCAAGTCATTAAAAACAAAAGCTTCGATGCCGCTTGGAGACAGGGCTCCCAGCTCCAGAGGTAATTAGATCCCGGACATGCAAGGTAGCTGGGCAATTCAATGCAGTTAGAGGGCCATTTGCTTCCAAAACAAAGGTGGCATGGAGACACAGAGAATAATATTAGCTGCAAAACTCAGCTCCTTGACAAGTACTGCTCCAGTGCCACATCCAGTCTGGCTCTTTTCAGACACCTTGAAAGTACCTGCCATGCAGTGTCTACCTGTTATGCTCACTCCCTGGGATATTAGAGATGCTAAGTGAGCACTAAGCAGAAGATAAACTGAGCAGTGACTCCTGTGCTCAGGCAGGCCACCTGCAAACAGGGCTTTTCACTTTCCCAGGGATTCCCCTCCATCCACAGGCTGCCAGAGCCCAGACTCCCAGCTCATATACCTCCCAGTGTACTGAGGCACCTGGGACAAATCCCTACTTGTGCGGCAGCCCCCATGGGGCTGGAAAAGTCAGAAAGGAGAGCCCCTGTAGCCGCCCAGCAGTGCCTCTGTGGTGCTGGCCATGTGCTTCAGCAAGGGGGAGAGTCTCTGACCCCAATCCCGGGGAGAGGAGCATTCAGGCTCAGACCCAGCAGTGCAGAAGCTGACTTTCCTCCCGATTGCTTTCGGATAAAGCCAGGGCATGAGAGTTATTTACTCGACCAGCCTCTCCACACTACCCCCAGGCCACCCAGGAAGAAGGATCTGTAGCACATAGCTATAAATTAAGGCAGGGCAGCATCGAGCCCTCCCTAAAGCCCATCTGGAGAAGTGGGTGACACACGCACAGGGCTCTCGCAGCAGCCTCTACCCTCCCACAGGTGCTCAGTACCTATGGATGGGACAACCTCTGTGCTGTGGGAGGGTGCCCCCCATTGCCATGCACCCCCCAGAGCCCCACTCACCCTGTGGGACCTCTCCGGGAGCAGGTCTGGCTGCCATGCACCTGCCTCCATATCGCCGGCACCCTCCTTCACCTGCATCCGCAAGAGACTCCTCCTCCTCTGGTCACCCTCCCAGCCCTGCCCACCTGCTGGCAGCAGGCCCTGCAAGCGCCGAGCTCACCCTCACTGCACCCCAGGCCCCATGGGAGCTGGAGCTGCAGGTCGGGCTTCACCTCCTCAGAAAAGCCACTGAACTTACCTGTCCAGTCTGCCGTGCTCGGCACCCACGCCCGGAAAGCAAACACGGATGGAAAGCCACAGCGCAGCATGACGACGCTGTCCCCGGCCTGGCAGACGTCCTGTGGCTGTGGGCGAGAGCTCTGCCTGGGTGGCAAAGGCAGGTTTTCCCGCAGTTGGCAATTAATCCTTACTCAGAGGACAGTGGTGACTAATAGACAGGCAGCTGGTGGCACTGGTAGACTTGTGCCTGTGTTTTGGGGCAGGCCTTTCTGCAGAGCACAGAGGAGCAAAGCCGAAGGACTGATTGCTCGTGGTCTAATTTAGCGGCTGTGGAAACGCAGCAAGATAAGCCTGTCCTGTCTCTGAGCCTCAGATACGAGAGATCTCCACATCCTTTCTTCATCCACCACCCTGTGCAGAGCTGGTGGCACACAACCAGTAAATTAAGGTGGTTAACTCGTGGTTGGATTTTAGGGAGCAACACTGAGGTCTTCAGGGCTCAGCAGTGATATGTCACCATACCACCATGAGGGATGATGGGATTTACATTCAATTTGCTAATTATTTTATGGTTTCCACAAGTTGCTGGAGCTACAGACACTGTAAAAGCACCACGATTTGGAAAACACATGGGATTCTGTGTCGGGAAAGAATCCCTAACAAACCAGGACCAACTCTAACAAATTCAACACACCTCTCTCAGTTCTCCTAGACCAAAAAAAAAAAAAAAAAAAAAAGTGTAGAAGAGGGAAATTTTGTTGGAGTTCTGACAGATGCAAATTTTTCATTCTTGGAAGCACAGTTTGGAAAATTATTTTTAGATTAAATTTTTTGTCAAGGGCAGCTACAAGCCTGCAGTGTTTGAATGTACTTTTAAAAGTAGTTTCATTTCTCATAATCCCTTATATACTGTAAATAACCATTACTTCAGAGAAAAGTCCTTTCAAAATGCATTTTCTGCTTTTCTACTTTTAGGGGATTTTTTTAGCAACAGAAATGACCCAGCAGCTGGATATATGTGGGTCTGGCACTGGCTCCGTGCTGATACTGCTGGCATCAGTGTGTCTCAGCACAAGCCTTCCCTGCCCAGAGTCCAAGACCTGGCCTCTGTCTGCTCAGTCAAGTTCATCAAGTAAAAAGAGTGCAACAGCTCACTTAAAAATTTACTACTTGGTGTTATTTGTTACAAGAAGAGGTAAAACCAAATGTGATTCTCACTGGTTAAAGTTTGGCTAGTAAGCGTTGCATCAACTTGTGCGACTTCATCTAACACAGACATCAATGGACTCAGAAGAAACACCCCTGTGTAACCCCCCCCGACCCTTCTGTCCCCATGTCTCCTACAACAGATGCCTTAGAAGAGGGTTGGCTCAGTGCAGGTGGTTCAAACTACGTACGTGCCATCTCTGCCATGTGCTGGTACCACATAATCCGTAAGTAGCTGTTAGAAACTGTCTTTTTCTCACCCCTGATTTGGGTTTCTGTCTTACACTCTGACATCAGTTTTCATGAAATTTGCAGAGCGTAATTATCTGCCTCTCTAAAACTGAAGGGAAAGTGGAAAATGGATCCAGACTACATCAGGAATGGGACTGACATAAGAACAAAAGCAGTCATATAGAACTCATTTCCTTAAAAACAGGCAAGAAAAATCTTTCCTATTATGCAATTGCTGTTGATTTGTTACCAAGGTTTGTATTTCAATTGAAGTGATTTTCACAGAGAAAAGAAGAAAACAGGTAAAATTAGATTCGTCAATGTTTCTTTTATTCACTCTGCACTGGGTGTTGCCCCTTTGTGGTACAGCGTAGCTACAGAGCTTGGCATCCGCCGCTCCTCAGGACTCACACGCAGCCCAAAAATACATCCCACCCAATGTGATAAAAATACTACTTCTCTTGTATGTTGAGACGATTGTTCTCGTCTCATCACTGACTACATGGACTGCAAACCTGTCATGGTAACAAAACCCACAAATGTTCTACACAGTAGAGAAAAAAAATCATGAAATTCCTCAGTACGTCCAAAACCAGCACAAAGACATTCCATCATTTTCATTTCTTGTCCTTTTAAATAAGTGGTGATGAGTCACGGACTCAAGATCATTTCCTTGAATCCAGATGGCACAACTTCACCACACTTGGCAACTTCGGATCACTTCCCGTAGAGCCTGTATTCCTTCCACGGTCTTGTCCTTTAAAGCCATGGCGAGAAGAACAGGTTTGTTCCCAGCTTCCTGAGACACGAATGCCACCAGGTTTTTGGCGCAAACATGAACAAGGGGCTGAAAAGCAAAGGTGTAGAGATGTGCACTCTTACAGCTGGGAGAGCCCTCCACACCAGCTAGGAGGGTCCTGCAATGGCAGGAGCGCATTGAGAACCTGCCGCTACTGGGCTCGGACAGCGCGTGCGGTCTGCTCAACGGTGCCAGTGTGGCTGGGAACAGACACGCAGTTTGGCTGGTCAGCAAAGCCCCGCTACAGGGAACTTTAGAAAGCACTTTCTGAGCCAGCTTAAAAGGGAAGAGGGTGGACCCATGAGTGACAGCCACCCAAATCACCCTGCAACAACCCAACTGGAGCCATGCTCAAATCGCATATGAAAAGGCATGGATCAAAATGCCTCCATTCCCATCACTGCCAGATTTCTGAAGAAGTCTCCAAGTACATTTTTCTTTAAAAACTTGTTGCTGAAGGAGGTATGTTCTGCTGACATGCTCTGGAAAAAAAACCCTGTTATTTTTCCAATTCCTAGAGACCCCAAAATGATGTTATATACATAGCCTTTGCGCACCATGTGCAAAAAGACATACCGATTTTAAGAGTAATGAAAACCAGAAATAAGCAGTAAGGCTGAAGGAGAGAAGGGATATGATCTTCTTAATGAGGTTTCTTTGACAAGAACATCCAGCTTGTCTAGGTTTTATTTACACCCACAGTTACATGTTTATCAGGATGACTTTGCTTGATTTTAGCTACCAGTGTGGTTTGGAAGTGTGCACCATCAACACGAGGATGTTAATGGTATAAAGAAGGAATGCAGCAAATGCCTTTTCTTAAAGTTTAGATCAATTAAGTTGATAAAATGATTTAAAAATACTACATAACAAAGTAAACAAAGGCACTTCCCATTTTCAAAGAAAACACAAAACCAGATTGGGGGTCAGAATTTGCAGACACCATGGCAGGGAAAGCCAAGCACCTCCCATCCAGAGAAGGAAAGCTAATGCTGAAGAAAGAGAAATCCATAAGGGGAAGCCGCAGATAGAATCAGGAACTTGTGTTAGGGAGTTTTTCTAGTTAAGGTTAGCAAGTAATACTTGATAGCTCCAACCCTGATGGAAAGCCTCATAATCCTGTAGCTCTGTAACTTTCTGGTTTAATGCCCAACTAGTCGACGTTCTGTGAAATACATTTTCTTCTGCGTTCTCTCCAGCTTTGTGAAACGGTCGATGAAAACTCATTTTGTTGAGGCAAAACAAATT
Source organism: Megaceryle maxima (assembly GCA_024605025.1). Classification (NCBI taxonomy): domain Eukaryota; kingdom Metazoa; phylum Chordata; class Aves; order Coraciiformes; family Cerylidae; genus Megaceryle; species Megaceryle maxima. The sequence continues at coordinate 51,486 of JANHGN010006988.1, read as the reverse complement.
AAACTTTATCAAGGGAAGGTGCTGGCAGGCACACTTGGGAGAGGGCAACTGAAGTCCACCATGGGGTTGGCGTAGATTGGGGCAGGGGGGGTGAGGGTGAAAAAAAGGACTTGAAAAGGAAAACAAACTCACTGGAATAGAAACTGAAAAAAAAACGTTATCAAAGGCTGCAAGTCTTGCAACCCTTAAATCAACAGGAGCTTTATCAAACCTTCCATAAACACAGCAAAGCAATCCATATCCTGTAGGACACAGAATAACAGATGCCCAAACCACTCACAGTTAATTGAACTTTTGTTATGTCAAAGAGCAGACGAGCGCACATACTTTTCGGATGATCCCTTCTTTCCTCGGATGAGATTTTAAAATTAATCTTACCACTGTACAAACACTGCTTAATGACTGCTGTGATTCATCAACTCCTGGGCAACTTGCACAGCCCCACCTTCTATATTTCCCCCATATCCTTGCTGCCTGTGCACTGTGCATCCATTCTCACCTCATCCTTGCCCAATAGCACCTTTGTGGTAAGTGAGGGCCTGCCCACGTTGTCACTGATTGTGTTGGGATCCACGTAGACAATTGTCCCCATCTTTCCATACTGCGTGACTACCACGAGGACGGAGTTGGAGAATGCCGTGCACACCACCTCCGTCGGGACCCCGTGTACCACCTCCTCCCGTTGCTTGGACGTCACGATGGGACTCGCTTCCATCGCTGCAGAAAAGAACAATAAAAAAACCAATAAAATAGCATTAGATTAAAAACACGGATCACAGCCTGTAAGAAGCTCAAATCCTTCCCTTCATTTAAGTACCCACGTTAAGATGATTTCAGAGCACAAAAGCACCCGGAGGTGCGTGTCTGTGCAGGTACCACGCTCAACACCCCACACTCCTGACTAGGAGGGGAATTTTAACTGCCCCGCGGCTGCTGCGGGGTCCGCACGCCCCGCACGAACGAGCTGCCCTCAAAGCGTTCATGCAAATCGCGGTTTAACAGCGACCCCACCTATGGAGCAGGCAGCCCCAAGCCCGCCCGCCCGCCCGCCGGGCCAGGCTCTCCCTCGCAGCCTCCCGCTCGCTGGTACCGAGGGGGCAGCCCCCAAACCCCACTTTCCAACGCAGGCCCCGCCGCTTCCCAAGCCGGGCCGACGCCGAGAAGAGGCCCACGCGGGACCCCGCCGCGCCGCCGCTCTCCGCCCGGGCCCGCCCCCGGCGGCGCGCAGAGATGGCGCAGGCGGACGCGGCCCTCTCCTCTTCTCCCCCCCCCCCAGCGCCGCGCCGCCATTACCCGCCCGGGAGGCGCCATCTCCGACACCCCTCACCCCTTCCGCTCTTCTCAGGGACGCGGTCGCCCCACCCCGGCCCCGACACTGAGTCCTTTATCCCGGCCCAGTTCCCTCGGCCGCTTGCTTCCTGGTTTATAGTGGCTTCTAGAGGCAGGGTTGGGGGGAATGTCACATGGCAGGAACGGCACCTGTGGCCGTGGGGGAATGGCGTGTGCCTCTCCTTAGGCTTGGGAGCGGACTGGGTGGACATGGGGGCTGGAATTTCACAGAATCGTTTTGGTCGGAAAAGACATTTAAGATCGTCGAGTCCAACCCAGGGCATCACTAAACCATGTCCCTCAGTGACACATCTCCATAGCTTTCAAACCTCTCCAGGTCTGGGGACTCCACCACTTTCCCAGACAGTCTGTTCCAGTGCTTGACAACCCTTTTTGGGGAAGGAATTCTTCCTAATATCCAACCTAAATCTCCCCTCATTCAATTTTAGGCTGTTTAATTTTGTCCTGTCACTTGTTCCTTGGCCGAATAGTCTGACACCACCTGTCAGGGAGCTGTAAAGAGTGAGAAGGTCTCTGCTGGGCCTCCTTTTCTCCAGGCTCAACGACCCCAGGTCCTTCAGCCTCTCCTCACCACACTTGTGCTACAGACCCTTCCCCAGTTCCACTGCCCTTGAAATCTGGGGGTTCTCAGAGGTTTCAAACCTTCATGTCTCCGTTCGCTCTCCTGTACTGGTCACTCCCACCACACAGAAAATACCGCTGCTGAGGCTGCAGCAAGAGCTGCCTGAGTGGTGGGTTATCTGATCAGGTAAAAAGTCTTAAGGATCTCATGAATTTTTTTCTTTTTTTTTTTTTTTTCATTAAAAGTTTCGACAAAACTTGGCTACAGGAAGAGCACGTAAACTTCGTGCTGAGAATTCTTTCAGGCACCGTTAGAGAGCAGCAGAGGTCCACGGAAAAGCTTTTAATTCCGCAGGTTATTCTTGTGGTTAATTCAAACCGAGAGGCTTGGTACCTTTTCTGTGCTCCGTGCAACCTGGCAAATAGTCTGTTTTCCAGTACTGTGGAAAAAACAACATTCCTCTTTCTTGCTCACCACAATCACTCGAGGCTTTGCCTGTTCAACGGAGATAGTAGCAGGTCTTGTTAATAAAGCCTTCTGGCTCATAAAGTTTATTCCTGCTCTGTCTTCTCTGGAGAGTATTTTTACTTCAGGAAACGCAAAGGACTAGATTCTTCCTACCATCCTTGCCAGCCTCCATTTTATTTTTTACATGACAGGAGGACAAAGAGAGCCCACTTTGGTTCAGATTTACATGGAAACACTGTCCTTCAGTGTTTTGCATTAGTTTGGGATGAAAGAGGTACCGTTAACAGTTAACAAGAGTTAGCGTTGATCAGTTGGAGATCTCATTTTGGCATGGAGCTGAGGTGGGATATAGCAAACTCGAGAAGCAGACGGCAGGAGGTAACAGCACTGAATCTTCATCACTGGAAGTAAATACATTTAAAAACCCCATGAACTAAGGAGAAAACTGCTGTGGTCTTCTGTGCGGCTGAGGCAGGGGATGGAGATTTGACAATACATACCATGGCAGATAATGGCACATTTCCCAAGGGTCTGCCTGCCTGCCACCTGCTCCCAGCACTTTTTGGCTGAGAAGTGTATATATATGTACATACGCTCCCATTATCTATAGCACTTTGCCTCCAAAGACCCCTAATCGCATTGCAAACGCTATTACATTTAGCTTCAGAAACTCTCTGTCGACATAACAGATTATTAATATACCCCATTTTATGTTCCGAGAGAAATAAAGAATCGAGGCAGACAGAAGTTCAGAGACAGAATCAATGGCTGGAGATTCTGAGGGATTTCAGGACCCCTCTTCCACTTCCATGAACTTGCTGCTGAACAAACCTAAGTTGTGCATGTCACTATGTCAATTACCAATAAAAATCAGTGACTGTGTAGCCCCATACTTTGACAAGAAAAACTACCCATAATATTACAGCTTTATTATTATTTATTATTATTTATTTGAGCAGTTTCTTAGTACTCTTCTTTTTAAACTGCTTAAGTGCCTCTGTGTGTGTAGACTGGAAGGAGGCTGCTTTTTGTAATAATCTTTGTATTTATCTGAATGGATTTTATAGAGCAAATGCATAAGATCCACAGAGCATCAAAAATGTTTCCCACTTCTCTTGAAAACTAGAGGCACAGTGTTTCAAGACATCCATTAATAATCCCTGCTCTTGGGAGCGCCTAGCTATCAAAGTGCTGGGTTGGTTTATTAGTTTACAGGTTATTACTTCTCTAGTTTAGATTTCTCTCTTGTATCTTTTATGATGCAGAATATAGACTGTGAGCTGGAACCTCAGGTGCAGCTGGGCTCTGGGCTGCGCAGCCCAGGAGAGAGAAAAGGAATTAGTTTGCTCCCTGATGCAGGAGCTGCTTGGGAATTCTTTTGACCCTTGTTATAAATCACGTATGTGAAGCAAAGCTGTGTTTAAGTACATTCCTCTGGACAGACAATTTCATAGTGCTCCTCTTCCCCTTATTAATGTCACAGCAAGGTCAGGGTGGGTGGGGTGGGGTTGTGTAAGTGCTCTCTCCATGGGGCCATTGTCAAAGAAGTAGGAGGGATGGCAGAAATCCACCTCCTGATGCTTTCAATCCATTCCCACTGCATTTAAACAGAGGCTGGAAGAGGTGGTGTTCAGAAAATACCACTGAATTGAGGCCCTTGGGGAAGGGTTAGAGGAGCACATCTGGGGATGTTCTCAAAGACTAGCTTTAGCCTCAGAAGTCAGGTCTCCCTGGCTGGCTCTCTCTGCAGTCAGTGGAGAGAGGCTTTGTCACCACTTGGTGTGAAGTGGAAACACAGCTTTGAACCCTGCTGTCTGCAGTCAGGAGCTAAGCCTGTGGCTGCTGAAGTTGGCTGTTCTATCTTCTGGTTTCTAGATCCCAGGCTGACAGAGGTATGGACCTGCCTAACCTTGACCAGAACTCAACTGCTTCTGAACATGGGATAATGAGCAGTATCATTCCTTCAGAGTACTGAAGGAATTGGCTGATGCAGTTGCTGAGCCATAATATCTGAGAAGTCATGGCAGCCAGGTGAAGTCCCTTGTGACTGGAAAAAGGGTAACATTGTGCCCATCTTTAAAAAGGGAAAAAAAGAAGACCCTGTGAACTACTGCCCTGTTGGCCTCACCTCTGTGCCTGGGGAGACTGTGGAACAGAATCTCCTGGAGGATGTGTTAAGGCACATGGAGGACAGGGAGGTAATCCTAGGTAGTCAGCATGGATTTACTTGCCCCTAGGCAAGTCCTGCCTGACCAGCCTAGTAGCCTTCTACAATGAAGTGACTGCATCAGTCGACAAGGGTAGACCTATGGATGTCATCTATCTGGACTTCTACAAGGCCTTTGACATGGTCGCCCACAACATGCTTATCTCTAAGTTGGAGAATTATGGTTTCGATGGGTGGACTGTTCAGTGAATAAACAACTGGCTAGATGGTTGCATCCAGAGAGTCATGGTCAACAGCTCAATGTCCAGATGGAGGAAGGTGACGAGTGGTGTCCCTTGGGGGTCTGTGCTGGGACCAGTGTTGTTTAGTATCTTCATTAATGATATTGACAGTGGCATTGAGTGCACCCTCAGCAAGTTTGCAGATGATACCAAGCTGGGGGGTGTGGTTAATATGCCAGAGGGATGGGATGCCATCCAGAGGGACCTGGATAGGCTGGAGAGGTGGGCCCAGATGAACCTTATGAGGTTCAGCAAGGCCAAGTGGAGGGTCCTGCACCTGGGCCAGGGTAACCAGCATTATCAGTATAGGCTGGGAGAGGATATACTGGAGATCAGTCCTGTGGAAAGGGACTTGTGGGTGCTGGTGGATGAAAAACTGGATATGAGCCACCCGTGTGCAATTGCAGCCCGGAAGGCCAATCACATCCTGGGCTGCATCAAAAGAACTGTGGCCAGCAGATCAAAAGTGGTGATTCTGCCCCTCTACTATACCCTAGTAAGACCTCACCTGGAATACTGCATCCAGTTCTGGAGCCCCCAGCACAAGAAGGATGTAGACATATTGGAATGTGTCCAGAGGAGGGCCACCAAAATGATCAGGGGAATAGAGCATCTCTCGTGTGAAGACAGGCTGAGGGAGTTGGGTTGTTCAGCCTGGAGAAGAGAAGGCTCCAGGGGGACCTTATAGTGAACTTCCAGTACCTGAAGGGGGCCTACGTGAAGGCAGGGGAAGGTCTATTCAAAAGGGTTTGCAATGATAGGACAAGGAGCAGTGGCTTTAAACTAGGAAAGGATAAATTTAGACTGGATATTAGAAAAAAGTTCTTTAATTTGAGGGTGATAGATCACTGGACTGGGCTGCCCAGAGAACTGGTGGAGGCCCCATCCCTGGAGTCATTCAAGGTCAGGCTTGATGGGGCTCTGAGCAACCTGCCCTAGGTAGAGATGCCCCTCTTGTGTGGGGAGGTTGGACCAGATGACCTCTAGAGGTCCCTTCCAGCCTAAAACATTCTTTGATTCTATGATTTCTTATTCTGAGAGACAAGTTTAAGAGGTTTGCTTCATTCTGAAGTTGTCCACATGGCTCTTATTGTATGGGACATCTTCATTCATTCACTGCATGAGTAAGGGGAAAGCTAAGTCAATCAATCAGGCATTGCAGAACCACTCTAAGCTATTTAGTTGTTGATTAAACCTTTTTTTAATTTTTTTTTTCCTAAGCTCAGAATTCAGACAGAAAAAACGACTGTGTTTTAAGAAACAATAAACATAACCTTCAAAACCAAATTGTTCCCTTTCTGTTCAAGCTGCACTCAGTTGCACATCTGAACTGGAAATGCTGGATGTCTTTGCACGCCTGAGACTGTCATGTCATGCTATTGTTTGGTTTTCTCACATTTGCAACTTAGTAAGGAAGCAATGTTGGAACAGTAACTGCCCACATATAAGCACTAGCATATGTTCCTGGGAAAGCTCAACATGCAGGGTAGGATTTAAAAGCATGGTAAGCCAGCATGCTCTGGCTGGGCCTGGAAATGTCTAGGTAGCAATTTGACTGGAGCTCTTTGGAAGATGTTTTTTTTTTTGTTTGTTTGGTGTTTTTTATAGTCAGATTTAGCAACCTATAAATAGAGGAGTACTCCAGCCCTTGTAGGACTTTGTTATGCTGTGTCATTTGTGTTTTCTGACCTGCTGTGCAGGCTGGGGAAGGAGGACTTCAGATCCATGGGGCTGGGATGAGAAAGGAGCTCCTTTGGTGCTGGGGTAGAATTTCAGAAAGGAGCTACTGCTGGGATTGCAGAGCCAGGCAAAAGTGAGGCCAGTCACACCAAGCAAGACATTGCTGAAAGCAGTTTCTTGGGTGCTTGATCTCAAGCAGAAGTTTTCATATATTCAGTACCTTTAAAACCAGCAGATCCTACATTTCTTTGCAAAAAATATCCAAAAACTATTTCAACAACCACTGAAATGAAAATTACATTCTTGAAATGTGTGAAATACATCTCCAGAATATCTCCAGACTACCTGAGAGCTCCAGCTACCAAAGAGAGTCAGGATTACATCATGCAGTCAACCTGGTGCTGTCTAATGACAATTTTATCCCTGATATTCATCATGAGATAACAGCTGGCTGTACTGGACTCTGTAGCCAGGGGGTATGGAGCAGACAGAGTCATCATGAGGCAAGATTGAGTCTGAGTGCTGTTTACATAATTTTCATTTGTCAAATAACAGCCCTACATAGATCACAACCATGACAGCGCCCATGGATGGTGTCATCCATCAACAGATCCACCCTGTGAAAAGCAGAAGCTTTGCATTACTGGAATAGCTGAAGAAATTATTTCCATGGATCAGTAAAGACAGCAGTAATTGCCATAAACCTCACTACAGTTTACGCAGACGTTTTTCAGTTGCTTGTGGTGGTCTGTCAGGTGAAAGACAGGATGCAAATGGAGTGGACTGTGAAAATAATCATGGCACAGCTTCTAAGAGCAAAATTCATACCACTCTGCTCCTAAGAAATGCATAAGCACAGAAAATAACAACATGGCTCTTGCAGAAGCAACAGGAGAATGGCAGAGTATTAGTATGATGCTAATAGTATAGTCAGTTGTATAAATCACTTAATTGTGGCAGCAAATTAAATAGAGTTGTTGTCTAGAATTCACCCATAGTTAAAATGATGTATCTTGATGAGACAAATGCCTTGTGTGCTGCTGGTAATAAATTAGCTCCTCTTTCAAGTGAGAAAACAATTAAAAACTTGGTTGAAAAGGGCATATTTTTTCTCTGTGGCCACTGATCCCTCAAACTCTGGAAATAATAAAGTGTTTCTAATAGTTGTTCATTATTACACAGTTGAAAGAGGAAAAATCCATTGTCTCATTATGTTCAAGACAGTTATGAAATTGCATTGGGAATATTTGAAAATGTAAGAGGCATCTAACCAAATGGTTTCAACTTTGACAGTGTATCATCATTTGCAGTTCATAATGCTACTGTTAACTTTGGGAGATATCAGTCAGTGCACACAGTGGAAAATGAAAATAAATATTTACTTTTCATTTATATACTGCATAAATAACAGCAAAGTACGCAGCAGACAGGTCGTGATTCGATTTTGAGGGTTGTATAACAAAAGTTTCAGAATTACAGGAGATACTCATTTTACAAAACTTAAATATCTGGAAACGTCGAGGCATTTCATGACAAAGTGGGCAACTCTGTGCCTTGCCAATGAAACAATAACAAAACGATATATGGGTATTACAGATGACTCTTGAATATTAGGTGAGGATTGGCTCCATCTGAGTTTTAAGTTCTTTAGAGATGTTAGAGATGGAGATGGTGGAAATGCCTGGTGTCTGAATGCTTCCTCATTTGTCGTACATCGCATTTTTTTGCCATCTAGGCAAAATGAAAATCCTCTCTGGTGCTGAAGTTTAGCACATAAAACATGAGTTATGGTGCAGGTCACAATAAAGAATCAAAGTCAGCTCTGTATAAAGACATACCACGACAAGACAAAAGAATGTAGGCAGGGACCCTTCAGTGGACTGTAGAGGCTCTCGGATCTCAGTCTTCACCTACCTATACCAACCTGATTCACTTGCTGTCGCTGAAAAATGTGAAGTTTTAGAAGACTGGAAACCATATTGGAGGACTTACCTGTGGCAGAAGATTGGAAATACATTTATGAGAAATACTCTGATTTGAAAGATTTTGTGAGGCATGTGCGTGTGCTGCAGGAATTTCTATTTAGAAGTGCTTCAAATCATAGTTATCTCCAGCACAGAAAACTTGGAGAGTTTACTACATCTATTCCTGTCTCTAGATAGCAGAATAAATATTTTCTCTTTGAAGCGGATTTAACATTTCAGAAGCCTGCAAAATATTGAGTCTGTTAAAGCTAAGTTAATTTTAACTGACCACATATATTTTATGAATTAACATAAAAAATAGTACTGAAATTGTTTGTTAGTGTCGTTCTAAGTAATGAACTGAAATTTGTGATAATTGAATTGTGCATTTGATGGACAGTACAAATGTACTCTTAGGAGAAAAATGCAATTATATAACGGGGAAAATGGCATTAAACTAAAGTATTGTCCCTTATTTCACAGGTGATTATCTCCTGTTTCTGTACAAGAAATCGGATAATCAAGAAAAGCAGATGTGCTATCAACTTGTTAAGTTTCATCCTGGAAATGAGGTTGGAATATTCCATAAGGAAATCAATGTCATTTTACTGCTCTCTTCTGTCTCTGTAACAAATGCTCTGCCCAAGTCCTTCTCTGCTCTGCACTTGGAAATCTTCTTCTGTTTCTCTAGGCAACTGTAGGCTGAGCTCATGTTTTTGCTCCTAACTTAATGTGAGCCTCCTTTCCTATCTCTTCCAAGAGCATTTTGGAACCAGTTTGCCCTGAAACCCCGAGATCAGAGAACAGTGGGGGATTAGGTTTAAACTTGTTAAACTGAATTAACACTCCTGCCACATGATTCTGGCCTGTGCCAGTCCTTCTAATCTTGTTCAGAGTTTAGGATAATTTGTTTAGTAGTGCTGATCAGCTGGAGGTTAATTCAATTGGACTTTGGTTATTTATTCATGCCCAGATTTGCTAAGTGTCACAGCAGATACATGAGGTCTCTGTTACAGTTATGAGACGGCTTCATTAGTGTGACGGAGAGTCCATCTGGATGACTTCCTTTCCTCAGTGCAATAACTGTCTGTCAGGGATCTTTCCAGTGGAAAAAAATCCTTATACAACATCTCCCTTTCATTTGTGTCATAAGTGTATTGATTACGACTTAAAATGCACTTCTCTGTTCTAATTGCTGGGGTTGCCAATAATCTCTCAGGGACCTCAGTAGTATTCCAGCTCTACCTTTTAAATTGATTTCGGAATTTAAAAGAAAAGCATAAGGGTGCTTTAAAAACCATTTATTATTAATAATGTGTTTTCATGCAGTATTTTGGTCCTGCTCGCTTCAAGGTCCACTTTACCCGTGAATAAGATGCTGCTGGCGCTGGGGTGGAACACGGTCAGTGTTTTACAGTGAACAGAATTAACTACCCAGAAATGGAAGACAAAAAGGAAGAAGAAAATTGCATCCTGCTGAAGCCTCTGGAGGAATTTAGGTTGGCAGAACGTTGTTACTCGAGCTGGAATTTGGCCAGGGCACCAGGATTAATGTTAGCACAAAATGCCACTTGATTGCAAGTGTTCGGATAACCTTGGATGAAAGTCTTATCTGAAAAGAGGCTCTTCTAACAGAAAAGGGCTCCCTGATACTGCCTGGGACTTTGGTTCAGGGTTGACTCAGAGAATTTTTGCCATTTGCTTCAGCAGTTTTTGAATGGGACAGCTCTTGAATGGTAACAGATCTCCCCTTCACAGCCTGCAGCACAGCAGATAATTTCCCAGAGAGGATTCCATGCCATAGACTGATGTCTCTTTTTAGAGATGTTTCCTGATATATCATGCAAACATTACAAATAGGAGCCTGAAGGGATGCTTGTTGGGGAAAGATCATAAAGATTAGAAGGCAGGAGAAATGTTCAGTGTCGAGACGGCACTGGGCCAAGCTGAGCTGCTGTGGCTGCATGAATGTGGAATAGAAACATACATCATGGAGTTACTCCTGAGCAAGTGAGACCATCATTTGCCTCATTCTTGTCTCTGAGTGTTTCTACTGTCAGTCCTCTAATATATGTTATGGGTTGGGCTGGGGGAACCAGGTGGTACCCAGCAAAAGCTTGGATGATTAAGAGGAGCGTTAATCAAAATTTCTTCTCTTTCTCCCAATTTTTCAATTAAATTGTAAATCTGTGCTGAGGAACAGCCATTAACTTCCAGGGAGTGAGAAATGTTCCCAGACATTTGGCCTTCTTCTGAAAACGCTGTCACAGTTACATACCGTGAAATATGGTTTCCAACAGAACAATGCTCCCCAAACCAGCTGGGACCCACATTACAGCTCAGCATTCTTTGCAGAAGTTTATTTGCTGTTGACTTAGAAGCCAAGTTAGAGCTTTTCAGAGGAGTTTCTACTTATCTACAGAACAATGCAGCCTGGGTCCCACAGCATCAGCTCCCACAGAGAAGCTGGAGAGAGCAGGACTAAGAGAAAAATGTGTTGGCACCCATCTTTGCCAACCAGATGAGTGGTCTGCTCTGGTATCTGATGTTCCTTGCACTGGTCCTGGGTCGTGCATGGCTGCATGGGTAAAAGGAAAGCACCCAGGGACCATGCCGAGGCAGCCTGTCATAAATTATGAAGGGGACTGTGTCCACAGAAAGCCAGTGTGTGTTCCCAAAAGACAGCCTGTCAGGAGAAGAAAGAGCAGTGTGCAGCTTCGTCTCTGTGGGTGCTTTCCTGATCCTGCAGCTCCTTCTTTACACCAGGGCAGGAGCTCCATGCAAAGGGAACAACCCTTCCAGGACTGTACGCATGGTTAAGCTGTATATGAACATAAGACTGCCTTTGCCATTTGCTTTTGAGGGCAAAACTCATCGCTGCTGTTAGGTGGAGTGAATGTGACCTGGTCTGTTTTGTAAGTGGAGCTTTTTTCCATCCTAGCTGAGCTCTGCTGAGGTTTTCCCTTGTTTTCCATGGGAACACACTGATTAAACCCTCTACTCCAGCCCAGCCTTCCCATTCCTCTCCTGCAGCAGCTCAGACTTGTCTATGAGCCAAGATATGATTCCCCTAAGAATTAACTTCATTTTATATTCCTCTTCCCTGTCTTCGTTATTTTTCATTTATAGGTTAACCATCACCTGAGATGCTCAGTGCTTTCCTTTACTTTGACTAGATAAACTTAAATTAAACATTTTCCTTCCCTGCTCCTTCAGTTTGAGGGTTTCTATATAATTTTGTATTTTAAAAAACCAGCAAACAGAGAAGTGATCACAGATGCATTTTGCTGAGAAAAGATGGATGGCCTGACATAAAGGATTGAACACACTATTCCACAGATATCCCTGCATCTGACAAAATAGGCCAAACTTGTTCTTTATGTAGCTCCACCAGGAATGAACAAGATCCAGGGGCTGTAAGGAAGACCACGTGCTGACATTTTATTTCATCGAGTCCCTAGAACATTGAATATGCTCTTGATATGCAAGAGTAGGCTGAAATCTGCAATCAGCTCCACGAGTGTAATTGAATCTGAGTCAGGAGAAGTGACACCTGCGTGATGGAGAAGGGCTTTCATTATGCTCTGTTCAGGTCTGTACCATCTCGTTTGTGTGGACGGAGTTCAGCGTGTACTACCTCGAGCCGAGGGATCACATACTCATATCCAGATATCATTTCCTATATATATTTCTACTACATGCTGGACATCTCAATGCAATGCTGACAAGTGCATAAGCACACACCATCCTATCTAAGTATCTGCTCTATACCTGTGCATCAGCCAAGAGATGCACATTGGACTTAAGAATATGGTGCAAAACATGTAGTGTGACCTTCATGTCAGGCTTGCTCTCCTTCATGTGCCTGCACTTCTGATAAATCACCACTGCCATGGGGCCATCGGCGTCAGTTCAGACTGATCCCCTGTTACTGCAGGCAAATGTGATAAAGCTGTGAATTCTGCAAGGGTCTGTGATGTTGTGTATCTCACACACATGCTCCCCATGGCCAACAGGAATAACAAGACCTTTGTACAAAAGACTGAAAGTCTCGAAGACTGTACAGGAAGAGAGATGGAGAGGCCAATGCATGTTGCCACTGCCTTAAAAGGAAGTAAAAGAGGAGAAAATTCCTGGATGATCTCTTCATGCTATCACCAGGAATGGTCCTTTTGGGAGTGGTGCAATGAAGAGCTTTTGAGAGAAATGTTGTCAAAGCAATTTTTGTTGAAAATGTTATTTTGACATATCAGGCTATATTGTTTTGATCGCTCCCTTTTCAAAAGTAACTTTTAGGTTACAGTGTTCCGCTTTGATGATTTTTCAAACGAAGTTGCAGTCATTTCACTTCATGTTATTTTTTCATCCACATTTTATCTTACATAGGAAAAAGAGAGCAAAAGAAAACATTTGATTGACCCAAACTACCAGTGGGACATGCTGTTTTTATAAAAACTTTCAAAATATTGCTTCCTTTTTCCCTGTTTGAGAGGAATTCTAGGACCTCTCACCTTCTGGAGAAAGGAGAATGCACCCTGATGAGGGCACCTGGCACAGAGGTCAAAGGCAAGGTGCTAAACCAGGGCTGGTACTGAATGACCCAATTGTACGTCTGAACACAGATGTGTCTCTTGTTTAGCTACGTAGTGGCACCATGTTTCAGTCATGCCACCACGTGAACGCTGTCCCTGGGGCAAGATGGGCTCAGTGCTTGGCAGACAGGACTTTGGGACCACATGCTGAAGACTTTACACCCTCTGAAATGCAATGCAAAGCTTCTTGGCAGGGATCACTGGTGGGAGGAGTACTTCTTGGCGTTTAGCCCCCAAGGAGCCTGGCACTTCTCACAATTAGTCCTCAGGAGGGCACTTGGGTGCACTTGACAGGTGGCTTAAATGGAGAAAGCATCTTGGTGGGGAGCCAGAAGTAAAAGGAACTTTAGCAGGTAGCCTTTGTTCAAGGCAAGTGCTTTGCAGTTCTCCTTTAGAGGAGGGAAGCATGATGCTGTAACAGGTAGGAGGGGCAGACTCACTCCAGCCCCTTTGGACTTGCACTCAAGGTTGCAGTTCTGTGTTCCCTCCCTATGTCAAGTGGGAAACACCCACTGTTTCTCCATACTTTGAGGAATTCTTATCAAAATCCCCTCTGTGTAACATACAATTATATATGCATATACATGTATAAAGTCAGTTACTGAAAGACCGAGAGCAAAAGTATTGTGAAAGTCCACTGGATCCTCCAGGGAAAGGGATGCAAAATATGTATCCAATAAAACTTTTCTGATGATACCCATAAATACAGAGATGAAGTGCTGGCCCTGCTGTCCTCTCCAGTACCATTCCACCAGAAATGTGTATCTCACATCCTGAGTCATCCCCAAGGAGAGTAATAGATGTTGTACACTTGAAACAGTTTAATTTCTTACTGGCCCAAGCACAGTTCATCCCTCTTTCATCAAGCAAGAGGAAGATGGAGAATTTTAATATCTTCTGGTGAGATCATGGGACCTCTGAGCCCCTAGCCTTATTCAACGCAGTCAGTCCATTTTGCCAGTTCCATGCAAGAAACTGAAGGTGCGAGAACAAGTTGGGCTCCCAAATTGCACTGAAAAGACAGGAGAGTGATGATGCTTGTGTAGAAAGTTGTACCTTTCTGGTTGCTCTGACTGAGCTGTAGGACCTTGAGAACTAAGTTTTTAGCTGCAGGAGACCCTTTTTAGGCTCTTAAGTTTATAGCAAGGTGCTATGGCAATCTGGCTACCTCCAGAGGCAGAGGTGATAAATTTCCACTTGAAGAAACAGGTCTTCAGGCAGATGTGTGTGGTGAGGTTCTAACACTTTATTTATCCTGTAAGACCTTAGCTTGCTAAATCCATTCCTTGCTTAGCACTAGGCTATGTGTTTTGTGTGTAAACTGAGGTAGGGAGCTCACAGGCTCTACTGTTCCCTCTGAAACAGTTGTCCTCACATACAGAGAAGGGTTGGCTCCCAGGAACCTGCCCTCACCACACACCAATCAGGCACAAGTTTCCCTGGGAATGAAATAAGTGACTGATGGCTGCTATTACTGGAGAAGATCTTTGGAACAGATCTGTCCTCCTCTATAGTGGGATGGAAGGGCAAGAAATATCTTTCAGCCAGACTATGGCTGTGAAGCGGCTTTGCTTTGAACATGATCAAGAAATCCATTTTCAGAGAGAGTGGGATCTACAAACAAAGAGGGGAAAAAAAAAAAAAAAAAAGATAAAATCAGGTGGCTGAACTAGCTCATCCGAGGCCGGTAGGGACAGCGGTAATACAGGCTGTATTATATTGTCAATTTGTATTGTACATTTGGAACAACAACAATCATGTTGCTTTGAAATTAAGAATAACCTGGAGGGGGCAAATAAATTAACACTGTACCACATAGTTGAGAGAGAGAATTTGTACTTGGCAATAATCAATACTTGTGTTTGTCTTCTAATCGAGTCAGCCCAGCCTTCCTCCAGGATGTGACAGTGACAACTGAACTCCTCTTCCTGTTTGATGGACTTGATTGTGCTTCAGCTGTAAATAGAGAATGCACCAAAAATGGTTTTGTTTGTCCTCAGTGCCTGAGCACTAACCCAGCTTGGTCCAGAACATCAATCAGCCAAGGCAGGTTGTGGGCATCGATGCTGTCTTGCCTGGGACAGTTGGAGGGCACAACCAAGGGCAGGTCCTGAAGACCTTTCCTAGAGAAGGGCCTAATATCCTCAACATTCAGCCTTTGCAAACGTGTAGAGCAAGCATCTTCTAAAGAATGAAATGACCAGTTCTGGTGCTTTACTTTACAATTTGCTCCTTGTCCTGTCTCCTAAAATAGTCTTTTAAAAATACCTCACTTCCAGAGGCACTAAGTGGGTTGGTTGATTAGTGTGACCCAGTGCGTGGGGATCTGCAGCTGAAGCATGTGTTGTTCCTTTTCAGTCTGAGGTCCTTGCTCACGTGTGCAAGTTTGCAATGGTTGTTGGATTCGTGACTGGCAAAGAATTGTGTTGACCTGGGGCTTTCATCTGGCATGTGTCCAAGGCAGACCACAGGCACTCTCAGCTCACATCTCCACATCTTGGCATTTCCGAACTTGTATTTCTTCCTCTGTCCCTCTGCTATGGCTGGAGGCACATCCAGATCACAATGAAAGGCTTTTCTTTTCCTCTTCAAACTTCTACTTGTGCTGCCGACTGAAGCTCTTCACTTGGTTTGCACTGGGGGATGAGTCAAAACCCTGGCCTATTCATATTCCACATCATGCGCACATTAATTGCTACTTTACATCCCAGGGACTTCCTAAGGAAGCACCAATTTGGTCTCTTAACAATTTTACTACAAACACATTCTCCCCCCCCCTCTTTTTTCCCTTTTTGTCATAGATAAGGTTCTTTTTTTTTTTTTTCTGGACATGAATCTATTGCCTGAGGTTTCTCAAATCTCTACTCTGGGACACTGATATCTTATCTCTGAGGCAGAGCGGGAAAGAAAAAGTAGTACATGAGGGGAACTGTGACTCATGCAGAAACTGAAATGATAAAGCAAACGTTGCTATTATGAAGACCCAGAAGTGTTCAAAGACCTACTGGTGGAAAGGCAAAAGCCCGGGCTTTTCAGGCTTGAAAGGTTTCTGCATATTGAATTTTTGAGCACCGGATGAGGGTTGCTGACTGGTGAGCTCTCCACCTGCCTGCTAAGTCCCTTCCATGTCAGCAGCAGTGCAGTGCAGCCGAGAGCTCGACTGGAGGCAGTGTGCAGCACATTTAAACTTGATCAATGGAAGATCTGTTAAAACTTGAAATGGTGCTGCCTTCTTCCCCACAACAAAAAATTTAATGATTTTTTAATTTTTTTTTCCTGGTGGGGCTGAATCTGCATGAAAGAAAATGAGGAGAAAATGTGCCTGATTTTGTGTTTCAGTAAATGAGCTGAAGGAGGCACCTATGTGTCTGTCAACCTGAAAAGCTCCTTGTTTTGATGGAGCCTTAATGGATTTTTCAAAAGGCTCTTTGAATGCCTCGCCCAGCTCTATTGGAAACAGTTATGATTTGAAGCTGGCACCTTGCCACGTCTATTTATGTTCAATATTGCCTTCAAAAATAGCATCGCTTCTATCTTTTCCAATATTCAGAGCAGTATTAGTACATAGGGCAATGAGCTGGCCTTGCTTCCCCTGTGCTAGGGTAAATGCTTTAGGGGAACCCAGACCAGCTCCTCTCCTCAAGGATGGGTAAAATTCCCAAATTCCTCTTGCCACACAGATGGCATTTTAGACAGTGCAGAAGGGAGAAAAGACCTGTATGCTAACAGGAGAGTAAAGTTTACAGCTCTCATGCTACTAAGTCCTTCAACATGGAGACTCTCCAGCACTCCAAGGTTATCTGCTCCAGAGACCCTGTTAGGCAGTCCTCCATGTCCAACCTGATTTGCTGTCACTGCAATTCAAACTCATGACATCTTGCATCAGCTGCAGCAAACATGAAGGTTCCTTGTGAAGGTTATCTTTGAAAGACCTTAAGGACTCAGCAGTTAAGCAGGGGATGAGACAAGGCTGACATCCCTCCTCTGCTACTTAGGCTACATGAGGAGAAGGACCATTCCTCATCTGGTATGGAGCTGAAGGACTCTATACCTTCTCATAACAGACCCTTGCCCCATGTCTGCCATTATCCCAGCTCCTTTCTGGAAGGAAAGCCATGCTTCCATTTATTCCCACCCTGCATGTGAGCAGTCTTTGCCTCCTGCTGAAATGCAGTGCCTTGCTGTTGTCCCCAGTTTGCATTTCACCTCAGTATTTGGGGCCATTTCATCCAACTTGTTTAAATAATTTTGGATTCTAGCCTTGTCCCCAAAGTGTCCTTGCCATCCCTCCCTGATCGCTCTTGTCTGCATGCATAATAAACCTATCCCTTCATCTCTCCCTGTATCTTCAGTGCAATCACAAGATGGAGCAAAGGCAGGAGAATGTGCAGCACTGCCGTCCATAAACACTGGGAACCACTGGAAACAACAGCTCCCCAGGGATCTGCCATCCTGTTAAGTGCATGCCTGGGGCCACAGCCCTTTCACCACGTGCTCTTTAACCCAGTGGCCCTGAAACAAAGGGGCAGAGCCTTGTGACCCCAAAATTACAGTTGCAATGTGGCACCTTTACAGCACGTGGCTGAGAAGGTGGCAAGGTGAGTGGAGGGCCCTTTCCCAGGAACACTTGCCCTCCTCTGTGAACAGCTGGCTGCCCAGTGGTGTCCTGACCCCTGAGAAATCCATTATCTCAAGCCAGTTTTCCCTTTGAAGTATCCCGGACTCCATGATCATGCGGCCTTATCTCTCCCAGTGCCAAATTCTCCTTAATGAGGTTTATCCAGCTTTTCCAGCATGGCTTAACATTGTCCATCCAGTCCGGCCAGAAAGGATCCTTTATTTTGCTAACATAATTAATAGCAATAAGCTGTCCATGGTGTGCAGTGATAATGGCATTGATGCTGTAATGCCTCGCAGACAGAGCTTGGGATTTAGAGAAAGTTTCATTCTGTGTGCAGCGTTAGCAATTTCCCCAGCTCCCTTCCTGAACAATTTCTCTTTCTATTTCACATCCTATGCTGGAATTATGCCTCCCGCTGTTTACATTAAAAATGCATTATACATGTGTTGAAAACACTGAGTTCTATGTTGCTGGCAAGGAAGGAAGCTGTTATGTTTAAGAAGCACTCTCTTATATTATTATCACTTTTGTTTAATTTAGTAGGATTATTTTCTCTAATTCCAAAGCTGGGAAAAGACTCCTGTAAATATTCTTCCCACTAGCCAAACTCTTTATCATCCAAACCCACGTATAAGCTGACTTGCTTATGAACTGCCACATCACCAAGTTAAAATGCTGATTTCCCTCTGTTAGCTTTCTCCTGTGCTTTGAATCAAAAATATACAAGGAAAAGGTAATGTCATTTAAAAGAGCTCTAAATGGCTTGCTGCTGCACAGGGGAGCTAGGATTTATGCTAGCAACAGAGCAGTGCCAGGCTGGTGAGGTATTGAGGTTTCTAAACTCCACAGAAAAGCCTCATGGACTAGGAAAATGTGGGATTGAGCAACTCTGCACCTGTAAGGACTAGATGTTCAAATGCATCAAACCCTCCTTTATAAATAAGCCGAAGAAGGATTTTCTATGGGACCCGCTGATGTCGTGTCTAAGCCCCTTCCTGTACAAAGAGAATGTGGCAGGGATGGGAGTTAAACCTGTATCTCTCAGACACAAAGCTTTAAATACAAGGACATTTTTGTTCTTGATAATATAACTCAATCTGGATAAATTAGAGGCCTAAAATGAAATGTAGTAAGAGGGGGCAACAGGACAATAGGGCAGAAATGGTGACTGTAGGTTGAAATCAGAGCATGCAAAGGGAATGGGATTTAAGAGAAAGAGAGAAAGAAAGAGAAATAAGGAAAGAGAAGAGGGAAAAAGAAAGGAGAAAAAAGGAGAAAGGAAAAAAAGAAAAGGGAGGGAGGGAGAGAAGGTCCTGTAGCAGGTAATGTGCCACTTGGAGGTTCTGCCTGTAAGACTCAGGAGGTACAGAACAAAATATTAAGGAAATTAAATATGTGGAGGAAAGTAGGGGAGATTCAGGATAAGATGCAAGGGTGTAAGGACCCCTGCCTAAAGGAAGGAAAGAAATAATTTTCCTTAATTAGTGACAAAACTGTGCCTTGTGGGCATGAGCTGGAAGAGAAAAAAATCAATTTCCATAAATGACAACCACTTTTTAGCAGTAAGACTGGCTGGGGTTGGGACCTGCAGTGGAAGTGGGCAGCAGATCGCTCAGTGCACAGCACTCAGTGTGCTCAGCGGGTCTCCAGCGTGGGCAGGAGGGGTTGCTGCAGGTAATCGGCGGATCCGCCGGTGCGATTTGTATTCGGTCCCGCAGCCCTTTGCAAAGTGATGGAGGATTTGATGCCGGCATTAGGAAATAGACCTCTCAGGGGGGTGAGGCGGCAGCTGTTCAATGGCAGCTGGCAGCAGCATGCTGCGAAGCCCAGCGGAGCCATGGCTCTGTGCAGGTGAGCTGGGAGAGGAATGCCAAGTATCGGAGGCTGGCCAGGGAATGGAGACCCTTCCTCCCTGGGGCAAAGGCAGGGCTTGGGGTGACTTCCCTCAGCTGAGACCTCTGGTTTGTCTCATTCCAAACCCAGCATGGCCAGCAGCACAGAGGCAATTAGAGACCAGCATGGGTCAGTGGTGATCCCTCAGCCTTCAGGAATGCAATAACATGTCTGTTAGATCTCCTTAAGCGTTCGCAAAGTCACCACTATATCCTAGAGGGAAATAACCTTGTGCTGAACAGTTTGGTTGTCTAGTGCTAATATAACAGGAGAAAGCCTATTAAATATTGTGCTGGAAGGGTCCTTCGGGTCTGCAATATCTTTTCTCTTTTTTCTTTCCTTTTCTCTCTTTTCCCTTTTCTCCCTTCCTTTCTTTTTCTTTACTCTTCCTTCCCTTCCCCACAGACCAGAAATGAGCAACAGCAATGCATTGAAGGCAGGGAAAACAGAATCTGTGTGAAATGAGATTGCAGACCAGCTGGCAGCACTGCTTGTGGACATGCACTACTGGGGTTGGACCTGCTCTCACACTATGCTGCACACTCCTGAAGGCTGGCTGTCCCTCACGTCTGCTGCAGCAAAACTCCCTAGCAAACATTTGAGTTTTTCCTGCACTTGTGCAACAATCTCTTGCTTGTGTTCCTCACTGGAGAAACTCTGTAGCAGGGCTGGTCCTGCTCTCTGTGCACCAGCAGCTGGCCAAGAAGGAGTGACTGAGACCAGCAGGCTCCTGGGCCCAGGCAGTGCCTGGACAAGGCTCTGTGAAGATGAAGGCATCCTATGCAGTTGATGTGTTGGCCAAGGTGTGGAGACCAGCTGTGGAGACCAGCTGTGGCTGCTCTCTCCCTTGCTTCAGCAGAGGTTTCCTTGTCACACTGGCACATGGCACTTCAAGGGGAGACCCTCAGGGCTTCTCCTCTTCTGGCGTTGCTGAAACACTCATCACCTGTCAGAAACAGCAGGAGAGAGACACGTAGGACTCTACAGTACATTTTCCATGCAGACATGGCTCTGAGCACTTGCTATTAATTTTAAGAGCAGAAAAGAACAAGAAGCCTGTTCATTCATTGCCTGGGTGAAACAGCCAGTGGAGAAGCACCATGTTGACAGAGTTTCTTTACCCTGTGAGCTGGAGAGAGGCAGTTTTGAGGCCAGTACATCTGATAAACCATAGACTTGCCCTACTAACAGCAAGGGTAGGAGGTGTTTTCCCCTACAGTCATGCTTGGGTGTAGGGCACCCACAGTGATCCTCTCCAAGGAGTGAGGAATGTGAGCAAGGCCATCACAGCAACTGTCTCACTGAAATGAAGGTGTGAGAGCTTGTAGGTTGTGATAGAACCTGGTGCAATCGATGCTGGGGAAACATAAACCACTGTGGAGAGCTTATATCATGCAATACGTTGGTGACCTTACTTTTAAGATGGCTTTTTAAAGAAGTGATTACTTAAATCAACTGATCTTCTGGGTCCTTGGCTGTTCATAAGTCTTTGCACATCTTCCAGGACAGTGAGAGATGCCTGTTGACGCTCCACGATTAGTACCCCCGGGTTGATCAACTTTAGCTTCTCCCAGGCTGCTTTGAGATGAATGACTCCATCTGCTAATCCAGGGCAAAGGTGGCTCTTCCTGAGATGCAGCTACAGCTGAGATGAGAGGCAGATGAGAAGCAGATGTGGCACAAATCTCACACTCTTATCATAGCACGTGTGAGGGTTCTTGGCTGCTGCCAAGGGTGAGAGGCTCCTGAGACTGTGCCATGGCCATGGCCTGCACCCACATTGATCCCTATCGTCCAGCCCACTCTGGCAGCAGTGTGGGGTGCCAGAGCCCTTGTGCAAGGGCAGCCCCCACAGCCAGCAGTGCTGGCAGCCCTGTCTGTGCCAGCCTCTCTGCCAGCTTAGCCCATCCTGAGAGCTGCTGGGGCAGGGACACTAGCACTCGCTGATCCGCTTGTGTAACTGGATTCTTTATGTCTCAGTGATTTGCTCAGGGTGTGGGCAAGAGCACGTGAGCTGAGCTGTGTTTGCTGCTGGAGCCTTGAGGGAAACCGGGGACATCCATGCATGTAAAGCCATCAGCTCCGAAGTTAAACCTCCGCCTGACCCAGTAATCATTGTCAGGGGTGAGCAGAGAAGCTACTCCTGACAGGCTTTGCCAACTTAGCTTTCTGCAAGGGACGCGTTCAGAGACCTTAAACACCCAACACCTGGGCTCTGACTTCAAATAAGTAATTCTCCTACCTTTGCTGTCATCAAGGGATGTGATGAAGCCATCATGGTGTGGGAGCCCCAGGTGCCGAGCCTCATTTCATCCTGTGTAAATCCTGCTGATATGCTGTGCCTCAGATCCCCAGATGGTGCTGCCCCAGACCCTGGTTTGGGCTAAAGGGACAAGAACTCCCTGTATCTTGCCAAAAGCCCTGAGATTCTGCCTGTCTTTTTTGGGCTGGCTTTGTGCCTGCTCAGGAGCCTGACCTTGCAGGAGGAGGGCTGCCAAGAAGATCTTCAGCTGCTGCTTCTGCAAATGCCACACACGCAGCCTGGACAGGGATGATGAAGGGACAGCTGGGAGGAGATACTGAATACAGACCATCCCCCTGACAGCAAGTAGTTGTGCTTCTGCCCAACACTGCAGACAGAAGAGCTTCTTCTATGCTGAGACTGCTGGAGTTGAGAAGGGGACATTGTCCCCTTCCCCATTGTGTACATGCCTGGGGACACCTTTCAGGGCAATTGCTGAGAAAACTGTGGGGCACAGTGGTCGGTGTCACCCTTGGCATGGGCACAGCAACACCCCACTGAGTTGGTCTGTGTCAGTCTCCTATGGCCCATGTACCGTGTCATGGTGTCTCAGTGTTTCAGGGTTCCCTGGTTTCCATGGGCACAGAAAGAGCTCAGCGTGGCCTCAAATATCTCAGCATTTGTCACTCAAAGCCACAAACTGTGTCAGTGTATAGTGCCCACACTACCTGACTTGCTTCTATGGGTTGGCATTCAACATATGTGCTCTTCCAGCCAGCCTGGGGTATGCCTAGGGCGGCCAGAAGCAGCAAAGCTTTTGGCTCTCATTCTGCTCCCTCCCTGAAATCAAGAGGCTTTTAACTTCAAAAGAAGCAGGCTTGAGGCTTGCAGGGGAGGATTCAGCAGCAGTGTGCCCTGGGAGCAGTTCTCTAGCTACTGGAGGAGCCGTAGGGCTTGTCCTAGTGCTGTTCCTTCCAGGTGTGAAAGAAGCCTGGAGTGACCTGCAAACAGCTCTGTCTGCTCCCGCCTGTCCCACTTTAACACCCTTGAACAGGGACAGGACAGGGGATGCTCGTGCACGATTCCCCATGAGGACTAAGCTAACCAGCCACTGGATGTCATTATTGCTCCAAACCAATACACTGAAGATTCTATTCCAGACCTCCGCAAAATGTGACTTTTCACTATGGAAAGCTTAAAATGTGCTTCCTGAGGACACAAAGCTCTTCACCTCTCCTCCTGCAGCTCTTGCCTTCCCTGGCACAGCTCTGCATGCCCGGGGATAGGGTGCCTGGGGCTTGGCACAGGGAGGACACGGTCCTGTGTGACCTCTCTGCCCTTCCCGGGAGCTCCTGCGGTACCTCCTCATCTGCGGGGATGACATCATGGCTGTTTCTGTAGCAACAGGAAGGGACATCGCAATTACCAAGTGGTGACACCGTAGCAGAATTGAGCAGGAGGGAGGGACGTTCCCCCAGCAGTGTCCTGTGGGTGCCTCAGGCAGGGGCCTGGCCTGGAAAGCAGAGCTGGTGAGTCAGAGGGCTTTTGGCTAGTATCTGATCCAGTAAATCTAGGGGAAAAGTTTTGGTTCAGGCCCACCCCCTCCTTGTCTTTCAGCTGGGGACCCCGGATATTTCACTAGACCTGAATTGAAATGTTTTGCTTTAGGTTATCTGACCTGTCAAAAACTTCTCCTGCCTTCTCCCTGCTTTGCTTCAAAAGTGAGGTCTGGTCTTAGAGAAAACTGCCCTTTGCAACCACAATGGAAAGTTTAATTTACAAAAGGGCAAAATCTTCCCTCTTGCACCTTTCCCCAGGGATTTTCATTGCAGTTTTACAAAATTCAGCCTGATTTCACCAATGATTTTGCTTCTTGGATTGTCCATATACTGGCTGGTTTGATATTTACTGGAAACATTGTGCCTGGTTCTATGGCAGAGCTGATGGAAGTGGAGGATCAGGAGTTCAGCTGATGCCTGACCCACCTCTCCCTGAGCTCCTTGCAGGTCCTCTCCCAGCACTCCTGACATAGTTGTACCATCACGGCCTCCCGTGAGCTCTGCCTATATCAAACAGGGACAGGCTTTCCCCAACATACTGGGAAGTCTTGAGCATCCTGTTTTCTCTGTGCATGATCAGAACTTCACAGGGTAGTGGAGATAAACTGCGGAGGAGACCTGGCATTAGCACCGCAGTACAGTGTTCAGAGGAGTGGACAATCCCTGGGGAAATCCTGGCACAGTGCTCGTTGGGGAGAACTTCCATATAGCCTCAATGATCTGTACTTTTTCATCCTTATGAGCCTGCTTCTAACTTGCCCTATTTTAGTTATATCCCTTTCATTGGGTTTTTTTGTTTGTTTGTTTGTTTTGTTTTGGTTTTTTTCTCTTTCACCACAGCCATAAAACAAGCCAGGGAAACACCAGCTGCTGCAAGCCTGATGTAAAGAAATAATCCTGAAAGAGTGGAGCTGGATGCACGTGGGCTGTGCCTCATCTCTAGCACTACCTCGGGTCCCACAAACAGCTCTGGCCAGCATCAGCACCTTCTGCTCCAGCTACAAACCATCGCACGGAGCCAGAGCCTGAGGGAAAAAAAAGTAAAATAAATCATTCTGCTCAGCCTTGCTCTTACGCTCTTGCAAAGAAGAGCTCAGGAAAGGCCTTGGGCGTGTGTCGGCAGAAGGGAAACTGTCTCACAGCCCGGGTAATAGCTCTCAGCATATGCCTGCGCTCCCTGCTTGTTTTGACTTGCGTGGGAATCTTTGCCATCAAAATGATACCACAATTCCAATCACTGTCGATCGCTTTAGGCAGGTGTAATTCAAGCTCTGGCTGCAGACGGTTGTCATTTAATTAACAAGGAAAGAGCCAAAATTCTGCATAAGACTGGTGAAGGCAAAGAGAAGAGCCTAAGGGGGACTTGGGATAATAGAGAGTGAAGGATGCCAGGAGACTTACTCAGAGTTTAGCTGTTCACACAGCCGGGTAACACTGACATTATTCCCTGCGTCACAGGCAGAGACATGTGCTCAGCAAGCTGTGGTAGGCAGCACAGTTATCCACTTATTTCAGTCCATATCATGGGGAATGACTTCAGGACAACACAGAGGGAAGCCCTGTGCACATCCCTTCTTGGTATTGTTACCAGCTCTAGGAATTCACAGTCTCTTAGCCCTCTTATCTCTTGCCATTTTGATTTCATTCCTGGCCCAAGCAGCACTTGTTCTCAGCCCTCCAGGGCCAAGCTCAGCCAGGGCACAAACTGCTGCAGCTCTCATTGGTTGGTAGAGTGGTGCTGGCTCTCTGACAGTGCAGAATGTGTCCCTGTCATGCTCCCTTTGCAGCATCTGACTTACCAGGGGTGGTATTTCTTTGGAGTGGGCTGTGTACCATGTGTGCCTCTGCTTTCCCTGCTTCAGACACAGATTTCAATTTTCTACATCTAAAATTACATTAATAGCTCCTGTTACTTACTGCAGCAGGGGAAGTGGTGGGCAGTGAAGGAAGTACTTCAGTCCTGCTTATCATGGGTAAATTGAGCATGTTTTGAAACCATTCTCAGTAACTCATGTGCTGACGTTGCAATGCTTCACCTGCTGTGAAAGGCTCTCTCCCTCTTGTAGGTCCCCAAGAGGCATCAGCACCTGGCTGTGGGATATGCATCCAGAGCTTGCCTTCATGGAAGGGAAACTGAGGCACACACCTGGCAAATATCATGTGTGAGGGCACTGGGTGGAGATAAGCTCAGAGCTCAGTTCTGACCTCTTTCAGCCCTTGGACCATCCCATTATGGAATAACTAAAGACAAAGGGAAAAGTCAATCTGTAAATATATAGGTAACCCAGAGATTGGAGACATCTGGACAGATGTCAGAGGAGTTTTTTGTCCCTATTCTAGCAACTGTGGCAATGTCCCTTCACTCACACAGTCCCTCTACCCAGGATCCTGCTGGCTGCTGCAAGCAGCCACACTGCCATGCATGAAGGCTGCCATGCTCAAGTGAGGGACCAAGGGAAAGATCTCCTGTGCTGGGAGGAGTTGAGCTGAGGGAGGGATTTTCAGTTGCATAGGTGACAGGAAGTGTCACTCTGTTGTTCCTTGGCCCTTGGGAGTGCCTGTGTGCATTGGTACAAACTTGCACGAGTGTTCCAGAGCATGCTTCGTACAGGACCTAATCCAGCTCAACAGAACCACACCTTGGTGTCCCATTTGGTGTGCTGGCAGCTGGTTTGACATTCCTGAGCTACCAGGATGGCAGGGCCTTGTAGTCTTTTAATTTAGTCCTGTCTCAGCAAATGGCTGAGATACTAAGAACCAAATTTTGGAGAGAAGGGAGATGAAAATCCAGAGGAAATTGCTGGCTTCCTGCAGTGCTGACTCTGAGCTGTTTGATATTCTCTCTTTTTTAAGGTTTACTTGTTTTAAAGCAACATTAATTGGAAAGATGCTGGAGTGTCAAATAGAAACCACTCCCTGAATAACCTTGCTAATGAGCATGTTATTAAAGCAGGGTTAGGAGCTCCCTAGAGGGCTCTCGCTGGATAGGATTAAATTAAAAAAAAAATATCATCTAAACTAGAGAGAAAATCTCTGTTAGTCTGCAGTGATGAATATAGAAAAGTCCAATGAAAAATGGCTTTGAAAGGTTTAAGCATGTGTCTTCCTATCTGGGAGTAGTCTTCTCCATCCCTCAGGGCTCGCTCAGGCAGGGAAGAAGATTTAATGAAGCAAAGGGTGGAGGAGTTGCAGCTCAGAGCCTGGCAAGACCACTCTCCAGGTGGTCACATCTCCATTCTCCTGGCACTTTCCCATGTAAGTTAGTAAGGGCAGTGCCTGCATGCCACCAGGATGGACAGCATCTCTGCCCAAGAAACGTGGCTTATAGGAGGTGAGGGCCAGTGGAGATGGGGCTGCTGAAATGTTGTGTCAAGAGAGGAGAGGGTGCCTGTCCTCTCTGCAAAGTGTAGCTTTAATCCAAAAGGTTTGCACTGACTCCATTGCAGCATTTTCCTGATAAAGACCCATGATGCTCTGACCACCTCGATCCTTTGAGATGGTGGTGTCTCTGGGTCCCTGTCCATCTACCTTTCCCGTAAGTCTGGAGGCATTTATAAGAGCAAGGAGACAGTGGTAGTTCTGGGGCAGATGGGGCTGGGGGATCGGGTCACACATTCATCCTTCCCTGACAGCAGTGTGGGGATGCTGGTCCCCACCCCATCTCTGCATTCAGACAGCCAGGAGCACTGGTTATTGAGGCAGCTTTGGAGATGGATAGGGAAGGAGAGGTTTCGTGGTCCCCAGTCCCTTCCCTCATGCTGGAAAGGATGTGGGAGGATTTAAGTCAGGAAAACTGTTCTCATACCATCTAAGGACAGGCATGAAATGCTTTTGCAAAGCTTCCCTGCAGGCAACGATGACTTCCAGAGCAATTCTGGCTTTTTCTCTGGCTTGCTCTTGCTTCCCATGGATGGTGGGCAGGTCAGCCCTGCCCGCCACAGCGAGGGGATGGCTGGGGGACTGGTTTACTGCACCTGAAGCCAAGGAGCTTAATAGCTTCAGGCCATTCTTTGCCTGCACTACCACAGGGCATATTTTCAGGGGAAGTTTGGCTGCCTGGGCTGCTCCTGCCCAGGTATTTGGGCTCTGCAGGCACGAGCATTGTTTCAGAGAGGATTTTGTCCGTGTGCAGAAGGAGGTGTATTGCCTGACTTTGCAAAGCACTGTCTGACAGGCTGATGCAAAACATGCCAGCATCAAGCTGTGATTCTAAACAAAGAGAGGGAGAAACTGTATTTTTTTTTTCTGCTGCTGCAGTAAGTTGTGAACTTTTTTCTTTCTTTCCTTTTTTTTTTTTTTTTTTGTGGGGTTTTTTTTTGGTGGTTTTTTTTGTTTTGTTTTTGTTGCTTTTTATTTGCCTGAGACAGGTATTTGGATTCTCTGTGGTCCCCAAACTGTTTCCCAGTCTGTCTCCAGCAATCAGACAGAGTGACAGCTCTGAAACTCTCCCAAGTTAACAAGTTCAAGTGCTGATGATTAACTAGATTCACAAAGTTGATTGGAAAAAAATAGGGATATAAATAAATATTCCTGGAGATATTCCACCCCCTGTAGTTATGAACTTTGAATAATTGGAGGGAATTATGCTGAGTACTAATCAAAAGGGTTGTGTTTTTTTTTTTAATTTGCTAATTACTGCTGGGTTTCATCAGTGTCAGACTCTAATCATCTCAAGACATGTTAATTGACCCTTGGGAGTTGTTTATCTGATGCCGAAAGTTTTAGATGGGGTCATACAAAGAAATGCAATCACTGAGGTTACTTCTTGCCTGCCACTCAGCCAGAGGGAAGAGTTAAGGACACTGGGCCACGAGGATGTGTGCGCTGCCCTTCTCATCAGCTGAGCTCCAGAATGGGTCCTTGTGGATACCATGGCTTCCTCTATCCGTTAGGGACCTTCTCTTTTTGTCCCTGGCACTTCAGTATCCTCTCTTCTAGGCCTCATTTTTGTAACACACACAGATATTAACTTGGGTTATCCACATCCAGAGAGTACTAATAGTGACATCCCTCTGGCATGTGGCAATTCTGTAATGTTGCTCCTTTCCATGGTAAAATCTGCTGGGACAGCTTTGTGGTGCTCCAGGAGTAGGCTGAGGGTCCTGCTGTGGAGTGCAGGCATCACTGTGTGTGCAGAGAGGAAGGTTTCAGGGTGTTTCCTAAGCAAATCCAGATTCAGACCTTTAAATTGAGATATTCTTCCACCTCCTGAGAAGGCAGTGACCAGCGAGAGGTGGGAATGGAGAGTCACACTGTGCTGGGTTATCGCTGGGACCAGTCGGCTTTGGTCCAGCCCTGAGAGCATCTGCTTGTTCCCCTCCTCACCACACAGACAATGCTGCTGAGATGCACACTGAGAAGCTGGCTCTCCTTTGCTAGACGTGTATGCAGACCAGTCTCCACTAAGCTGTGTCATCTTTTTCCACGATTACCCCAAAATTCACTTCCCAGGCAGTTTGGCAGCCTGGCTGCCTCACCTATCTCATGCCCTGCTCATTAAACGAGAGGAGGTGGGAATTAGTGGGTGGGGTGGAGCAGGAGCAAAGGGCTGACGGTTCACCAAGTTTCTCAGGGACAGGTTTCAGGAATGACAATGTTTTTGTCCTATAATGTTTTAATTAATGACCTTGGTGTAAAAATTAGTCTTATGCTAATGAAATACTCTGGAGACAATATGCTAGGAAGTATCCTCAATACAGAGGCACATAATGTCATACCAGAAGACCTGGGTGATCTCGACATGAGTAGAAGTGATTAAATCTAAGAGTGACAGCAGTAAAAGGTCGCATGCGTAAGGGCAGATGAGGAGAACTTCTTCTGCCAACTGGGAACTGAGCAGCAGCTCAGGAAAAATTCTTGAGTCACCTGGTTAATGATGGGTGACTACCACTGCAGAGATGGAACGCAGCCCCGGGACACGGCTGCCATGTCCATCACAGTGTCACAGCAAGAAGTGGATATAAGTCAAAGCAGGAGGCAAAGGAGTATTCCCAGGTGGTGTGTTACTCCCCCTGGCATGTAGGGGTACCACCAGCAGCTGCACCAGGCTTGAGGAGAGTATTGAAGCCACCACCTTGGTACGTCCAAGAGTGTGGGGTAATGGGGCACTGAGCAGCTGCTGGAAATAGAGAAATGCTCTGTCAATACTCTGTTAGTGAAGTCCCAGCATGGCTGCAGTGCTGTTACCTCAAAGAGCTTTATACTAATCCGGTTCTTTAGCATTGCCCCATGGAAAGAGCAGAGCTGGTACAAAGTGCCTCTGATGACTCCAGCTGCATCTGTGCTGTGCATATCTGTGGGAGGAGGAGCTCTTAGGCAGGATCATGCTTCTGGAAGAAAAGAAATGGTGTTTCTGATTTACAAAGGCTTGCTGGTGATGGTGGGAGGTTGAGGAGCAGGGCCAAGGAGCCTTGTGAAAGCTGGTAGCTGGATTTCCCCCAACTCCCAAATGAGTCTTTAAAATGCATGGAGCAGAGGGGAGCCTGCCTCTGCCCCGTGCCAGCCACAGATGGTACCCAGGAGGGTTTGGAGACATGCGGAGGGTGGAGGGGAGAGCACAGCATCAGTCAGGGCTCCTGGTACCAACCAAAACCCTTGTGGTGGAGCAGCAGGCCCTGGGGCTGAGCTCTGCGCATCTGCTGGAGCCACAGCTTCCCAGTGACAGTGATGGAAGTACCCATGTTCCCATTCCTGACTGATAATATTTCACCACCCCTTTTGTAGCCATTTTAATTTTGATTTCAGGATAATTTGTACCAGTTTATGAAATGTGGCCTTTCTTTCATTGCAGAAAAACACAAATCCAACCACAAAGTCTAGGTGTTATTGACTTAAGGCATAGATATGTGCGTGTTTTATTTGATCATCTTCGTTATTCTAATTTTCCTCTACCCATCTTCTTTTTCCTCTTTATTACATTGCTGGCCCTTGGAATAGAAGTCATCTTTCTAGGTAATATTTCTTAATAAAACACATCATTTATTACTGTTTCTCTCTACCAGTAAATGCCGGGCTCCTTCTCTCATTTGTTATAAGCCTAGTTTAACATCTTTTCTGGCAAGGCTGAGATAGATACTTGAATATGATGGGACTTTTGCCTCCATGCTGGCTGTACCCAGCTGTAGGTGTGCAAACAGGGGCCAGGTCTCAGCCACAGACAGCGTGTCACTGGTGAAGACATGGCAAGTCCTGGCTGCCACAGCAGGACACTGGAGTGTGGAAGGGACTTTTTCAGACTACTGCATTTACCCCATAGAGGTGGGAGGTGAGAGGCTCCCAAACAAGTTCCTGATCCTGCATCCCTGTTATCATCAAGTTTAATTGTTTCTTGTTTAATCTCAGCTCAGATCCTTCCCCTTCTATTCCCTTCAATGGTTCATCTCAAAGTACCGGTAGAGATGTCTCTGGAAGACACCTGAGCTGTTGTTTACTGTATTCCTTTTCAAGAAAAAGCCTTTTTTTGTAAAATACACAAAAATAACTAACAACATTAATATAAACATATAGTTTAACTACTGTTTAAAGCTGTCACTGGGTTAGAAAAAACCACTGGTGCTGCATCCCAAATGCATGGTAATTATGTGGCGAATCTCTTTATTACAGGGTGTCAATCAGGCAATGATGTAGCTGTGAGTGAAATGGCTTTGCGTCTCCACTGATATTCCCAGCACGGAGCTGCAGGCTCTCGCCTCTCCACAATGTTTCTTGAGGTCTGTGTGCCTGTGCCCAGTATGTCTGATTCAAACGTGGCTGTAGGAGGGAGAATTGGGCACAGCATCCGTGCTTGGCTTTAAGGGAAGGAAATGGTTCTGCAAAGTATCTGCCCATCTTCCTGTATCGAAGGAAAACAGAGACAAATGATTTGTCCTGATCAGGAGCATTGCAGGGCGACGCTCGCAGGTGACTGCGCTGTAGCCCTCCAACCTGGCTCTCCAGGCGGCCCAGGCAGAAGCCGGTCCTGCCTTTGCTAGTCCCAGCAAGCACATGCGGCCACCCTCACCCACAGCCTTGGGGTTCAGCCCGAGCAAAGCTGCAGCAGTGCTCCTGGGAATGGCCACCCGCACTGCCGGCCTCCCCCGTGCCTTCACTGGGGTTTCCGGGGCCGTCTTTCGCCATTCCTCATGCTGCTGCAAACGCGTGGTGACAGGTGCTGCCTCTCCTCGCCAGCACACGGGGATGGTGGCATGGTGCTGGAGGACTGCCAGACCTTGAGTGGCAAAGGTGGCACGGGGAGCTGCCTGAGGGCTCCCAGCATTTCCAGACAAGGGCCAGACGGGAGGTCAGGGCAGTCCAGGTTAATTCTGCAGAGTTGCGGTCCCTAGACCTGGGTGGAGTGGATTATTTGGGTTTTGTCCTGGAGGCTGCAGTGTTTGAGCTCCTCCACCAGTTGCTTTGGGAGAAAGCTGCTCAGTTTTGTGTCTGAACTCAGTAGGAAGCTTCTGCTTTTTGTTGGAGGTCTGTAATCCCAATGATCCTTTCTTTTCTGGGCTGGGAGATGGAGAACAGTTGCCAACACCTGAGCCTCTCAGAGTCAATAGAAGGGTGAGAAACGCAGTCATTTCCCCACCTGGAAAAGGTCTTTCACTTCATTTTCTCCTGCTGCCACTGCTGTCAGCTGTGGGGATCTCATCTGCAGCTTTTGCAAGGAGAGAAATCCTCAGGCTGAGACATCACATGCATCCTCTGGGGCTGCATGGCAGCAGGGACTGTGCGGCTGCAGCCAGTATCTCCCTCTCCCGCCCTCCATGGCTGTTGCTCATCAAAGGTAGATCTTCCCTTCACTTTTCCTCTTCTAATCTCACTCCTTCTCTCCTCCTGCTCCTCCACCATTCATCTCCTTATCTCTCTAACACCACCTTCCCTCTGTCCATGATCTAATATTGGTGGGTCAGGCAGTTTTTTGAGCAGAAGTTACAGAACTAACCCCAGGTTTTGTTGTGTGTCTTTCCATAAGGAGGGCTGGAGAAGTGCATTTCCACATGTTCTTGTGCAAGGACCAGGGATGGTGGCTCAGGTCTGGCAGCTGGGGTGAACCCAGGCTCTGTTCTTTGAGGAGAATGTGGGTCCAGCGTGGAGCAGCGAGGGATGGGATGGGCTTGAGACTGGAGCTGCTGCTGTTCCTGGGAGCCTCTGGTCCAAATATGGCAAAGGTTCTCCAGTTTGCTCTGTCATCCCACCAAGCTAGATAGAGAGTGGCCTTTCTTGTACATAGATCTTTTGGGTAGGACCATAAATTCCACATCTTTTCTGGTTTGCCATGGTCTGAGGAAACAAGAATGTGGCTTTCTTGGTCCAAATTTCCCCTTTCCCTTCGTGTAAGTGGGGCCTTGGCTGTTCTGCTGCTGCGTCCCAACAGGGCCTGTGTTTCAGCAGCTCTCGGAGGACATGATAGCAAATCACTTTGGGAACCATTTGTGATAAAAAGTGCAATACAAACAGATAATATCATCATACTCCTCTATTAACAGGCTTAAATCCCAAGGATGGCGAGAAGCTCCTGTGGAGAGCAGAGCTATCTCTCAAACACTTCTGCTGCAATTTAAAAGCACTCCCTAGCCTGGCAAGGCTAATTTCACATCTCTTTTTCTCCAGGGAATATATCTGGGTTTCTCCCTGCTTGAGGCCGGAGCCCTCTGTGCTGATTAGATTCAGACAGTGGTTTTGGTTATTGCTCTCCATGAGTCCCCATGGAGCATGATGGAGGTGCCCAGATGGGCTGCATCCCACACACCAACCTGCCTGTGTGTCCCCTTGGTTAGGACAGACCCTAGGGTGGTAACTTGTCTCCTTTCATTGGACCCTGCTCAGCTCCTGACACAAGGTGTCTTTGCAGGTACATCCCCCTCCCCAGGGGAGAAGAGCTCCAGGTTCCTACTTTCCCACCCAGGATTAATCCTGGGCCATGGCCAAGCATCACTTTGCAAGAAGGACATGGTGGATGGTTGCAACGACTTCACTGCTGTGAGCCGGGCAGGACATGCTTGCCAAGGGGTGTCCCCACAAATATGCCACCTCTGGGGAGAATGGCTGCTGTCTGGCTTGTCCTGCCTCCTGCCCCGACTCCCCACCTCCCTCTGCCCTTTCTTGCCCATGGGATTTTGTCTCAACCCATCAGGATGCAGACTGGAATTAACACAGCTCCTTGGTTTATGCCTTGCTGACCTGCCTCTGCTCTTGCATTCTTTTGTGGGTTGCTTCAGCCACCTTCTGGTCAGGTGATTTAAGCCTCCTCTTTGTGATGCGATGGATGAAGCCAACTCTAACACCTGCAGCAGCACAGCGGAGCACTGAGCTGCACCTCTCCGGGCAGGCACTGAGTGAGGACAGATGGGCAATCAATGCCCGTTTTCATTTATTGCTGCCACTATAGTCCTTGGCTGTCCAGGTGGGAGAGTCTCATGAATAGAGGCAGGGAAGTCAGTAAAAATAAAATAGAAAAGGGGAAAAGCATGAAAGGCAAAGATCCTTTTCCTATTTAAGCCAAATGTCCCACCAGTTTGCATAGAGGGATGGAAGTTGCTTTCTCAAATTATTTCTTCTGTCTCAAAAGGAGGTGTTTATATCCAGATGTTGTTGTGGATGGTGTCTTGACTGGTCTCTTTCATTTTGGTGGCCCTTTTGGAAGAGCCACATTTTCATGCATTAGGTTTGTTTTCTGCTTTCAGTGGGGATTCACTGAGCCTTAGCCCAGGGTCCTCCACGGCACTACCTTTGGAGGCACCAGGGATGCTGAGAATTGGAGAGTGGGTGCAGAGATGTCCTTGACAGGAGGAATAGGAGTAGTAAGTACTAATGAGCTGTGCTACAGCCCTGTGGTGCCTGCAGGGGAGCATTTTCAATCCCCACTGCTCACTTTCCCACCAACACCAGCTCAATGCACAACTGGGCCCCAGTTCAGACACCACTTAGTTCTGACTGGTATTAAATTGCTGCATTTCCCTTCATCATTTCTTTTGCAGTGGGGGCTTTTCCCCCACTTGGCGTCATTTCCCTGCTCATCTCCGGCTCAGACAAGGCAGGAAACGTATTTTCAATGTATTAATTAAAATGTCTTTGCAGCAGAAC
Source organism: Megaceryle maxima (assembly GCA_024605025.1). Lineage (NCBI taxonomy): Eukaryota > Metazoa > Chordata > Aves > Coraciiformes > Cerylidae > Megaceryle > Megaceryle maxima. The sequence goes on along the minus strand of JANHGN010006988.1, from coordinate 17,043 downwards.
ATCTGCATGGAGAGCGATAGATCACCAAAGTGTGTGTGTGTGCATGTGCGTGCACGTTGCAGGCTTCCAGATAACGCATTGCTTTGCATAATTTATTCCAGCCAGCACAGCAATAATTTTCATAGCCTGTGATCTCCAAGTATGTGATTATCAATCTGCGACCTGACTTCATGCGACCCAAACGTTAGATTATTACCAGATAAAGCCTGTAGAAGACACAAGTCATTTGGATCTCCATCACCTCCAACCAAAAGGGTTGTATGGGATGGGATTAAACGCCCTGTTTTGTTAGATCCCAGTGTGCCGAAGTGATAGGTCTTCTCAGGTATTCACCACTGTCAGCTACTGGGGAGAAGATGGTCTTTGCCAATGATGCTGTTCAGTTTCCTGATTGTTACATTTGTATTGGTTTAACCTGAAAGATAATAAGATAAGAAACAGAGATTTCTGAGTCATTAAAAGGAAGCCTCAGAACCTGTGTCCATCTTGTGTCTGTCATTCTTTGTTCATGTTTTAGCTGCAGAGCATTTGACAGCCGGTTGTCCGACTTACTTCCTCTTTTGAGTGAATTAATTGAAGAACATTTAATTTATCCCACAGAGATTTCCCCAGGTGACCTGTGGAATAGGTCCCTTTCTGGCAGCTGGACCAAAACTGGAGGAATTTGGAGCTTTCTCCACCTGGAGAAGAAAAAAAAATGGTTTCATTACCTCTTCCCTTTCTTCTTTTCATCATCAAACCAATTCTGTGTTCTCCAGCACTGGTCCTACCATCCCTGAGGACCACAAACCACTGCTGGCATCTGTTGGGCCAGCCTGGCCCTGACAGTGGCAACCAGCATCTCCTGAGTGGAGATCTTGATGCAGGATTGCACTGTGATCCATCCATCCATCTCCAGGCACTGGTGCAACTGGGAATGGCAATTGGGAGCATTTCTCTTGCAACAGGCACATGGTGCTCCCTCCTTGAGGTGAGCAGGAGTGAGTGCCCAGCTACATCCCTTGTGACATCACAGCCATTTTAGCAGGTTGGGACATTAATGGGCTAATGGTTAATGTCATTAACCGATATTAGGCTAAGGCTCCCTTAACTGTGCCAAGGGCAGGCGGCTGCTCAAAGCAGCACAATAATTATGTATAGCTAAAGTAATTATTTTTGTCACATCTTCCTGGCAGGAGAAGACCATTTGTGGGATGGGTTTAGCTACCTTCCGCAACACGCCTATGTCTTATTTATCCAGAACAATACGCTCAGCATGATTTTTCTGTCTCCTTTTTCCTTTTAACGTCGTTTCCAGCCCACACTGCTTTTAATTCAGCAAGGTAAATTGAGATTGGGAGGGGAAGCTGCAGAAATCCTCCAAACTCCCATTCTCTGAGCAAAACATTCCCCCTAGATCTGACGGCATCACTGAATAGCAGGTCCTTCCCTTCCCAAGGGCCTTGCGAGTCTCAGCAGAGACAAATGCTGTTTTGGATGGCTGTGGTCACTGCACAGCCAGGTCTCGTTGCGGGATCTGCTCGTGGCTTTACAGCCTCTGCGGTGGCTCCTTCCTTACCTGGGTACCTCTGAATCAGCAGCTCTGTGTGCTGTGCTCTTTGGAACGTTGTGTCAATAAGAAGGAAATTACCCCAGTGCTGCCTTTGGAGTCCTGGCACTGTGGGCTGGTGTGGATGGAGGAGAGTTACTCCGCACCCTCAGCCTGCCCAGAGTCAGATCAAGAAGGTGAAAGACTTGGAAGTCCCAGGATCCTGGGGAAAAGGAGATGAACTGCATGACCCGTTCTGAACCCATTTCCAAACCTCTTCCTGAATACACTCATGGTCTTCTGGAACTCTGGTCAGCCTTAAAATAAGAGAGGAAGCTGAGATAGTGTCATTAATCTCAAATTTGGTGTACTGGATAGCTTTTGGATAGATTTTTGGTTTGTCCACTGCTTTTACCCATTTTAGTCTTTTTCTGCTTTTCAGAGCCAAAGAGTTTAAGTGGCCACAGCTGTGACCTGACCAATCCTGTCTTGCAGCTTCACCTACATATCTCAACTCTTCTCTTCTTTCTCCCCATTGGCCCAAACCACAATTGAGCCTTAAATAACCAGGTAGCCACGCACAGGAACCAGTAGCCAATCTCCATAGTGGCAGTCAGATTATTGCACTGCCTTCTCCCCTTGTTGTGGACACCTTGAAAATGCATCTTGAAGGTCCTGGTGAGGTTTCCCTGTCTGGATTTAACACCTCTGATCTGTCATATCTGCTGTGGAGTTACACAGCCTTGAAAGACACACTCTGTTTTGCATTGGGACAACCTCTGAGGCTGTTTAATACATGAGTGCTCACTCAAAGGTGTCCTTTCATTTACTGCTTTCACCATCAGCAATCTATAAAGTTTAGGGTGCCTTAGGGAATTGCTTGCTTTAATGTCTTTGCCTTGGTAACAGAGTGGCTGCTCCTGGTGCTAACAGTCATCTCCTGGCCTCCTCCTCCCTGCTGCTTCAGAGCATCACCTGTCCTAGTCTTGGTTTTCCCCTCCTTCTTCCTCTTCCTCTGGGTCTACTTGCAAAGTGTTCACTGTAACTGTTGAAATGGATACAGTGGCAGTTTGGGGAGATGATGTTTAATGCTCTTTAATTTAAAGGATGCTAATTCACTCTGCTTCAGCCTCAGGTGAGTTATCCAGCGATGTGGAAGTCTCCTTTTCTCTGGTTGTCAAATGGGAGGATGATTTTCCTCCCATTTAGATATTTAGAGGCTTTGCTGAGCCCACGGCCTGCAGGGCATCCCGACAAAGATGGCAGAGGGATCAGGGAGCTTGCAGGAGTCAGAGATGCTTTGGGGCATCATCCCCATAGAGCTGGGATGCTGCCATGGATGGTGCAGTCCTGGCTGGGAGTTCCTTGGGCCTAGCCCCTTCTGCAAACTCTCCCATATCTGTCCTGCATGGGACCACAGCACAGTGGGAACCTGAGGTGAGATTGTGTTCAGCAGCCAGGGATTGGTGTGAAGGCAGTTGCTGGGAATAATAATAAGAAATTTGACTACAGATCTCCATCCCACAACCACTGCTGGCCTCCAGCAGATCGAGTGCTCCAAGGGCTGTAAGTAACCCATGTGAAAAATTGGCTGGAGACCTCCCTGCAAACCAGGTGCTGCTTCCAAGACAAGCTGGATAAATAGCTCTTTAAGCTGGCAGGGGGGGAGGGCAGCTCCAGTGAGAATCCACAGGGTAATTTCCTGTGTTTAAAAGACACCCCCCCCCAGCCACCATCCCAAATGGTGCCCGAGTGTGCTCCATTATCTCTTAGGCTGCTCCATGTGCCCCACACAACTGCTCTGCAATCTCCCCCCATATGATATCGTAGGATATTCCACCGCATTAGCAAGTCAAGCTTGTTTTTACTGCCCAATGTCTCTCTATGCAATATTTCACTGTCTCGATGGCTATTATCCTGGCGGCACAAAGTCCCATTGAAATTCATGGTGCAAGTCACCCATTTGTTTCCTTTGAGCTTTGCAGAGTTGTTCTATGCAGCTTTATGCATATCATTTTTGCTATGCAAAGTGAGGGTAATGACTTTACCTGCTCTCTTTCAAAGCACTGAACAAAGCCTGTCCCCCATGCTGTAGACTGATTTTGGAGTATTTGTTCTAGGGTTTGGGAAGGATGAATCAGAGCTCTTGGGGAATGTGCAATCTGATGCTCTGTAAATAAAAAAGAAAGTCATGCTGCATCTACATGTCTCTGAGGCAGGCATGTGCTCCCTGTCAACCTTTCTTGCTGGGCATCAGCTTCAGGGATGGCTTTGGCAAAGACGAGTAGCTTCACCTCAGTGACAGTCCTGGAATAGCATCGCTTGGTTTGGCCAGTGCCACTGACAAGCCTTAAACCAGTTCTGCCTTTTGAGGCACAGATGAGGTCTCTCATGCATGACAAGGTGAGACTCCTTGAGCAAAGGGTTACTAGAAATGTCCTCAGATGGACATCAGGAGTATAGGATAACTGAAGGCCCAGCAGCAAAGGGAATGTTTTCCTGTGAAGACCTTCAGACTCAGGCTGACTTGCCCCTATCATCACCCCAAAGGAGATTAATTTTTGAGTACCAGCAGCATGTCTTTAATGATTTAAATGAGGGCCCCAAATTGGTGGCCACTTGTAGAAATGGAAATCATATGCTTGGGTATGTGCAGTGCCAAGATGGGCAGAGACAAGTCTTTACTCTCCATCTGCTGGTGTTTGGAGGTGGCTAAGCATGCAGGCTGGATTTTGGACATTGCCCTGGGATGTGTGGTTTGAAACGTATGTTTTGTTGGACCATGACCCAAATTGATCACGGACTCCTTGGTTTGAAAGCTTAGAGTTATTCACCAAAGAGACTTGTGAATAATACTGAACAAGTGCATTGGAGAATTCCTCGTTCTCTTCATTGACAATATGTGTATGAGAGGGGAAAAAAAGAGAAAAATCTTGAAATAAATTACTCATTGTGGGTTATTCACTCTGTTTACTCACTTGGAGGTCCTCAGGTGGAGAGCACTGTGGAATCTGCACTACAATAGCATGTGAGGATATCCAGAGGGACCAAAAGAAACCATCAATAGTGGGATGAGTGCTCTGGGGTCTTTGTGAAGGACACCCAACCTTTCAAATCCAAACTTAGAGCTGCAGGATCCCTTATGGTCCACAGGGGTGCAAGCACGGTAGAGAGATAGCAATCAGCAATTAACGATGCACGACCACTCTGCATCTGGGCTGTGGACTGGCAGAAGCCCCCTGTCCCCACCAGTGATACCTTTTGCTGATGTAAAATGAACTTCTTCAGAGTTTCAAAGACAAAAATTAAAAGGAAAATCAGAACAAATGGGAATCTAATCCAAGCTGCCAAGTCTACAGCAGATATGGTTTGCAATGGATGAGGTATCGGCACCCTAAAAAATTAGGGTAATGATGTGCAGTAATATTTGTCATCACCAAGGCTGAGTATGTTAAACAAAAATGTTCTGAAATGCAGCTTCTGCCTGAGCCTGGTAACTCTTTCCCAGATGTAAATATCGCAGTTGTTTTTCCAAGTATTCTTTAAAGACCGTAAGGCCTTAGTCCACTTGCAGCACTAGCAGCACATAAAATGTCATTTTTTGTTTTCTAATTAGTCTGATGATTTTTAGATAGGATTTGACAACAATAGGAAAGAAGCATCTCAGGCTGCAAAAAATTATCCCTCAGACAGCAAGTCACCCACAGCTGCACTGGTGCACCACTGGGAACTTCACAGCAGCATCCCCTTGTATTGCTGGATGCTGACTCGGTGGTGGGGCAGATCTTCTCACCCTCCAAACTCTGGGATACCAGCCAGTCTCACAGGGATATGAAGGGAGGAGATCATGCCCTTCCCACAGGAATTGCTTTCCCTTTCTGCTGGCGAGAGCTCCCTGTCACAGTTCTGCACATGCCTGCGGCAGGAGTGGGGAGCTACAGGCATATCCCTCATGGGAGCCCTGGCTGGAACAAGGCTGGTTGTACTTCGCCCTCTGTGCACAGTGAGTCCTTGCTGTTATAGGTCTCACTGGGAGGGTTCAGACACTTGTGATTTTTAAGACAATTGAAGCCACTGCTTTTAGGAGGAGAGGAATGGTATGTATCCCTCGCCCCACATGGGCTCCTGTGAAGGTAGGGTGGGGACATCTGACTCTCCTTCTGGCTTTGCACAGAGGTAGCCACAAGGCTGTCATGTTGCCACCTTTCTCTCTGGACTCCCCTATTTTGGGGAGCGCTTTCCTTTCTTGGAGGACACCAGGTTGTCACAATCACTGAGACACAAGAATCCAGAATTGAGCCCTGATGCTGTGGGCACTGCACGGGGCACAACTCGGTCCCTGCCCTGAGCAAGGCCAGGAGGGATGTCACTCGCCCAAGGTCACATGGGGTTTCAGAGCCATTGATGTCCTTATCTAACTTAGTACTTGTTCTGCACAGACAGAGCACTGCCCAGCCAATGCTCTGTCCCTTGGCCAGCATTTCCCTGGGCAGTGACTCTACAAAAGGCAGCAGAAGATCTCTTGTTCTTGTACCACCTCACTGGGAGACACAGCCAATGTTTTTTAACCACCACTCCCTCCCATACCACTTGTTAAACTGGGTTAGGACTGCTTAAACCTGCTGTGTTGATGTCTTCTGCTGATCTAGGGAAAGGGCCTGCAGAGGCTCTCCTGACCCGAGACACCTTTCTCACAGCACTCCTCCCGCCGTCTTGCGTAAATAGATCAGTCATCCCAGCAAGGCTACGTCTTCTTTTACTCCTTCCTGTCTTTAATAATATTATCAATGTCTGGTTTAGATTTTTACTAAATATAGGGCCAGAGGCTGGACTGGCGTCACTTCCTCCCAGAAGAACTGGAACAGCTTGCTCAGAAGTACTTCTTTTATTAATTTAGCTTGGTTTTCAAAGTTGTTTGGTTGCACCAAGTCTTTCCACTCCCCCCTCCTTGTTGGCCCAGCAGCTGGTAGGAACAATGCTATTTTAAAGCCTGTCCTTGATCCATGGGTGAGGCTCAAGGTTTGGGGGTCTACCTCTCCCAAAGCAGCCCTGGGGAGTTGGGCACTGTGTACCAGCAGGCAGCAAATTTGCAGAGAGCCTTTTGCAAACCTCCCTTCTCCTCACTGCTGATTTCCATCGGTAAAGACCTGCAATGGAGCATAGCACTGGTGGCATCCCTGTGCCCTACAGGAGATTCTTCTTTCAGCTACCAGGGGCCAGATCGAGCTCCAGGGCTGGCATGAATCTGCAGTGTTTCTGGCTGCCCTGGGGCTGTGTGGCACCGAGGATGGGGCTGCGCCCTGGGATATCCTGCTTCTGATACTGAGGGAACTGCCAGTGTCCTTTCCCTGCCCAGGGAGATGTGACAGCCTTCCTGATACAAACCTCAACAGCCTTCTCCAGCAAAGACAGGGGAAGGATGGGATCTCTTATCTCCAGCCTTCCCAGGAAGTCATTTGACCCCAGAGCCACTCTCATGGTGGCTCCTGCCTATTTCATGTCACTGCCTGTGCATTTATTAGTCTGAAGCAATTTCAGCAGGAACTCCTTTGACTTCAGGGCATCCCTTGGGACATGGGAGAAATGGAACATCACTGCTCCAGGAAGGGAGGGATCTCCCATGCTTCAAGGGAATTCACCTAGGTGGTTGTGGGGAAGGGGAAGGGGAAGAGGAAGAGGAAGGGGAATGGAAGAACACCAGAGCAACCAGCTTACACAGAAAGCAAGCCCCACAGCTTCCTCAGCATGTTGGGGGCTAGACCAGGGCTGAAGAGCAGAAGATGCTGGAGGCCTTCTTTCTGCTCAGTTCTCTCCATCATGCAGCGATATCTCCTGCAGTTTCATGGGCGCTTCCCTGGGGCTGTGTGTCTAACACAGCCGAGTGCTGCGCCAGGTTGCCAGCTGCCGTTTGGAGAGGGGCCATGGCTTGCCTGTTACCAGGCTGTCTCCCAGCTCGATTACTCCACACTTCAGGTTTTTTGGCTGTGGTGGTGTTGGTGTTGTTGCTATAAAACTGAATAGAGTGAAATTTCTCTCCTGCGCCCCACCTTCTCTGCCTCCCCTGCCACCTCCTTGCAGGGCTGCAGAAGGAACTTGCAGACTTGGAGACAGTTTTGGAGATGGCTTCAGACATCTTGGACCACCACAAGAAACACACTGGCCAGTCCTTACCTCAGATGACAGTGCCTGGAGAGAGAGAAGAGCCCTTTCAATTCTGAGGGCCAGCTCAGTGTCAGCCACACTTTAATCATCCTGAAGTTATGTGTTGGGTTGCTAAAACAGCATAAAAAATTTAACAAAAGCAGGGTGGTGGGATGGCAGTATCTGGGTCAGGCAAAGGGTGGTCTGGGGCAGGAGGATGCCTGAGAAGGGCTGAGCAAAGGGGCTGGAAACACTGGGAGGCTGCAGGTGGGGATCTTGGACCAGCCTGAACACTGTCCCAGCTCTCTCAGCCAGCTTGCTCCAGCCCTCATGCTTCTAGGGTCACCTCGCACTGCCCATCTGGGCCCAGTTTGATCCCTGGAGGTTCAGGTTTGGTGTGAGGGTAGGGATGGACTGTCATGTGCACATGGGGACACACAGAGATGTTCACATGAACTCAGATGTGCATAAATACAGACACACCCAGGTTCCTGCACCCCCCATGTCCTGTCACACACAGGAACAGATACCCCCCAACATACAGACACCCCCCCAACACGTCCCTGCACCCCCCAGAATGTCCACACACAAGCAGTGCCATTCACATGCACATACACAGAGGCAGATATCCCCAGCATGCACACTCACACCTTCGTGCACCCCAACATACTCCCCCCTACATCCTCCAAAGGTTTCACGCAGTGTCAGTGGCACACACACACACTGCTGCACAGTGTCACACAGTGCCGCACTCACAGTGTCACACAAAGTCACACTCATAGTGCCACACACATGCAAGTGCCACACACTGTATCTCTCACACAGCATCACGCAGTGTCACACACACAGTGTCTCACACACACACAGTGTTTCACACACAAACAGTGTCACACACACACAGTGTCACACACACACACACAGTGTCACACACACAGTGTCTCTCACACACACACAGTGTCACACACACACGGTGTGTCACACACACACGTCCCCCCCACTCTCCCCCGGTGCCAGCCCGGCTCTCTCGGCCAAGCCACTTATTGCTCCGTGCCATGACAATGAGGCCGGATCCAGCCGGGTTACACTGAGCCCGGGCGATCCAGGCTCAACCGAACCGGGCCGTGACGAACCGAGTCGTACCGAGCCCAGCCGGACCGTGCTAGGCCAAGCCGAGCAGCATCGCACACCTTCGCCCGGCCCGCACAGCCGAGCCGTACCCATCCCAGCCGAGCCGAGCTGAGCCGAGCCGAGCCGAGCCGAGCCGAGCCGTGCCGATGGGAGCCCCCCGGGCCTGGCAGCGCTGCCCGGCGCCGCCTGCACGGGCAGCGCTCTCCGCCTGACGCAGTGAGGAGCTGCAGCCCTTCTCTTCTCGGAGGCCGGCTCCAGCGCTGGGATTTGTTCGGCTTCGGCTGCGTTTCCCTGCCCGCCTCCTGCCCCCGGCCCGCCCGCCTGGAAGGGCACGGGGAACCGCAAGCCGCGGGTGCGCCCGCCGCCCATCACCGCACCTCGGGGCTGGGCGCGCCGCCGAGCGCCGGGAGCCGCCGCCGAAGCAGGTAGGTGCGTCCGCAGCAGCCGCCGCAGCTCGTCCGGTTCCCCCCCGCACCGGCCGCGACCCCGGGGGCTGAGTATCCCACACCGGCCCCTTGCCCGGTGCCCGCTCGTCCCGGCCGCCGCGACCCCCGCCCGCTGTCTCCCCTCCGCGGCGGAGCACGGCGCTGCCCGGGGAGCCCCGGGTGCCTGGCGAGCCCCGTGCAGCTCCCGGTGGCCGCTCCGTGTCGCCAAACTTTTCGCGGCTGCAGCCCGGGTTGAGACTTCGGCGGGAAGGGGATGGCGGGGCAGTCAGCGGGGGGCAGGGGGACGCCCTCCCCTCGGGGAGGGAGGGGTCCCCGGGCTCGGCTGGAGCCGCTCCTGCTGCCCTCTTCCCCCAGCTGCTAGGGGAGGGTCGGGCCCGGAGCGGCTCCCCCCGGCCGTGTCGGGGATGCAGAGCCGGGGCAGCTCCGCCGGCCGCCTGGCCCGTGCTGCCCCTCCCTCCCACCCTGGCCTTCTCGGGGGGACATCCTCACTTCGGGGTCTCTCCACCGCCTCCGAGCAGGAGCATCCCTGGGGGATCCCACCGCTGCAACTGTTGCCTGCAGGAAGCCCCCGTGCTCCGGGGGAAGAGCCGATGCCGAGGGCAGCAGTGTCCCCCTGGGGACAGGGGGGATTCCCCCGCATCCTCTCCCCTCTTCACGGAGAGGTCGGCGGGGGGGCGAGGGGGCTTTCCCCCACCACCCCAAATAACCGCGGCGGCTCCGTGCCTTGGGGTGAAGGCTGTGGTAGAGCCGCTCTCCTGCTCTGCTCCCCCGGCCCCCCCCCAATCCTTTCTGCATTCCCACGCCGGCAGTTTGGACCTGCCTCCCCACATGCTCTCCTTCAGCGTCTATTTCTGTCCTCGCGAAACGTGCCGCACATAGAGCTTTAATTAAAGAAAATTAGTGGAGGAGGGTGACAGTGGATCGGGGGGGTGGCAGGGGGTGACCGTGCTCCAGCTGGGGGGGCACCGCATACAGCCGGGGGCTGGTCCCCGGGACAGCCCCGCATCCTCGCCCGGCGCGGCTGCTGTCACGCTGATGGATCGGGGGAGGCGGCGGGAAGGTTCCTGTCTATGAGTTTGAGCCGCTTTCTCTCGTTGTTGTGGGTTTGTGAGTTTTTTTGTTGTTTTGTTTTTTTTTTTTAAAGGGGGGGAGGGCGGACGGACAGGAGTGTGTTCCTGCCCGGTGGGTGAGTTGCGATTTTAATTATAATGGCAGATGTTGCTGTAAAGTTCCGTCTCAGTTCCCTGATGCTGACTGAGACTGGAGGATAGCGATCACTCTTCAGTCAGAGGGACCAGCGTTAAACCGCGGCCAGAGTTGCCAGCTAATTTTCTTAATTGCATTTTAATGAAGCTTGGCCGGGGCTGGGGGTTCGCGTAGATCTGGGACGCTCCTCTCCTTCCCTGAGTAGGGGGTCTCTGTGCAGGACATCCCCCCTCCCCCTCCTGGCATTGCGGGCGGGGCAGTGTCCTTGTACCTGGGATTGCCAGGGCAAACTACCCCCCTGGGCAGGAGCCCTCCAACCAGCCCAGACCCTCGGCGATCTCCAGCCTCCGTCCCACTCGATGTCGAGGGGAGCTGCTCCACCCCTGCGCCGGGGGACCCGGCCGGCAGAAGCGTCGCGGTGCTGGGGACATGCCGGGGTCCGTCGGGGTGTCCCCTCCCTCGCACCTCCTCTAGGTTTTTTTGGCCAGAAACCTTCTGAGTCCCTGCTCATCCCCGCTTCCCCGAGCAGAGCAGCCCGGGGGAACCGCGACGTTGCCCGAGTCCAGGCTGTGATTTGCAGCCCCGGGAAAGCCCAGAGGAGGGAGTGAGAGGGGGACAGACGGGACGGGACGGACCGATATCAACAGGCTCCCCCGGGAGCAGAGGCAGCGGGGCCGTCGGGCTGAGCCGCTCACGCCTTCCCCAGCCGGGGACTCGCCTCCTCCCGTCAGCTCCGTGCGTTTCGGTGCCGGCTTCCACTGTATTAAATATTCAGAAGTTTGCAGCGGTGAATAAAGCGATCTTTAATAGAAATTGATGGCAACATTGCAAAGGGGGTGGCACCGCCTATGGAAACGACAGGGCTCACCGGGGAGCGGGCGGGACTCTTCGGGGAGTGTTTCTAAGGGGTTTCACCTCAGGTTAACGGTTTGTCGCTCTGAAAGCTCCGGCAGCGCCCAAGCCCAGGCGCTGTTCTTCAAATTTCCGATGGTGTCTTTAAGGGAAAAAGCATATTTTTCCGCCCTGCCTGACTGGACAGAATAATCCCGTGCTTAAACAGAGAGGAGGCAATCCCCCTGATGTTCAGCACCTAAATTAACAGCCCCCTCAGCACCTTCTGCCTGGCACCTTGCAGGGCTTAGCCCCCCACCCTGCCAGACCTCTCTAGCTTTGCCTCGGCCTGTCGGGGTACGCAAGCAGAGGGGGCATTGGATAGCGAGGTGCTGTAGGTGGGAGCCGGGAGCGTGTCCCCAGCACACCCGCGAAGTGCAAAAGGAGGGCAGACAGAGCTGGGCAGCGGAGGGACCCCCTTCCTGGGGAAGAAGGCTAGGGCAGGGATGAACTTTGCCCGGTGACTTGGAGAAACGAGTGGCCCTCGAGATGGAGACGTCCTCTCCAGGGGAGGGAGGAGGGTAACCTGTCACGGGTGGGCGATGCCTGGCTGGCCGGTGAGCCCAGGCTCCCTATTCCGGGTTCAGCCTCTCCTCTCCGAGCTTGAGTCAGCGCTTTTGTAAGCCGCGGGGATGGGGCAGCGCTCCGCGGAGCGCGATGCGGTCCTACCGTGGGTGCAGAGGCAGGGGAAGAGGGGGAGGAAGGACAGTGGGGGGCGGAGGGGGGGAGCAGAGAGGGAGAGAGGGGGCGAAGGCTGCCCGGGAGCCGGCCGTGGGGTGCAGGCCCACCCGCGGCAGCCGCTTCTCGGGCTGGCTGGGAGCAGAAGGCGACGGGCAGCGGCGGTGGCGTGGGCTGTCGCGGGAGGGGGAGCACGGAAAGCCCTGGGGGCGACCCGAAGCCTGTATCCCCCCACCATGGGTCGGGTGCCGTGCCCACGGCCGCCCACCCCCCTCTCTGGGGGCCGGTCCCACGGCCCGTTGCTGCCCACGCGTGTCCCATCTCGGTTACCGCTCCGGGCTGGGGCAGCGCCGCTCTGTGACAGCAGAAAGTGGTTGGAAAGGGGCGAGGCGTCACACGCTCTGCCTCCGGGAGGCAGGGAAACGCTGAGGGACCGATGGGAAGGCATGAATGAATGAATCTCCATAAAGAGCCCCAAGCAGCAGGGAGAGGGAGAGAGGAGGAGGAGGAGGAAGGAGGAGAGGAGGAGGAGGAGGAAGAAGAAGAGCCGGAGCAGGGCAGGCAGCAGCAGACGTGACGCCGGCAGGTAAGGAGGTGCCGGTGGCCGCACGGTCCCGCGGTGCCCGGACGGGCAGGTTGGGGGGCACAGCCCGAGGGGGGGGACTGGAGACACCGGGACCCTGCGTGGGTCTGGGTTTTTTGTTTGAATATTTTTTTTTTTTTTTTTTTTTTTAGGGGAGATATTTCCCTTCTGCTTCCTTTGGAAAATGTGTCATTCCCCAAACTTCCCAGGACCCCCCATCCGGTACTGCTGCCCCACGTCCCGCTGGCTACCGGGAGGCTCCGGGCTGAGCCCCTTCCCCGGGGCATCCCCCTCCGGACAGGGAGACAGGCGGCTCGGCTCGGCCCGGCCGGGCTGTGCTCGGCGCTGTACGCCGCGGCGGGGCGGCAGCCCCCAGGGCGGGACCGGCACCGGCGTCCGGACCTGCCCCGCACCAGGGCAGCCCCGAGCCGGGCCCAGCCCACCCGGTGGCAGTGCAATTGCCTCAGCCTGGAGTCTAGATTTACCCTACCCGGGGCATCCAGCTTCTGCCCTGGCCCCATTTGCTTTGAGAGAGGTTTGGCGAGGAGCTCCTCTCTCTCTTCGATCTCTGTCCCCGCTTCGTTGCTCCGTCCCTGTTGTGGTTACATAAGGCAGAGGAGCTTGTAGCCAGCGCCAGCGCGGGCCAAAGCATCGGGATCTCACCCAGAGATGCCCGTAGCAGAGCCCAGCTCTGTCCTGATGCTCCCCATCCTCTACCTCACCTGTCTTACTGACTGGGGTGAGCCACCCCACTGCCTTCACCTGCCTAGGGAAGGGTGACCCAGGCAGGCAGCTGGGAAGGACAGGTACCCACATACATATACATGCACACCCCCTTCCCTGCCCTGCAGCCTGTGCTTTGGCTCTTGGCAGAGCTGCCCTGCACTAACACCGCTTCAGTGCATGTAGCCCTTGCTGTGCACACCCGCACGCACACACCATTTGATGTAGCTGCCTTGGTCTCACAGATGGGTACACTCCAAAGTGATGCACCCTAGAAGTATTTGCCCACAAACACACCGCAGTAGGTAGCACACGAGTCACGCTCTCACACACATGTGGAGTAGTGCACGCTGTGGGTGCTTGCCAGTGCCAGCACAGGGGTGGTGTGTGTTCTCCCTGCCTTCATGCACAACCTGGAAACTCATGTTGGATGGGGCTGGCTCCCTCCTCATGAAAGCTCCCAGCCTGGGCAAGCACTGGGAAAGCTGCAGGCCTGGCAGGGCAGCCCAACTGGCTGCGGTGGGCAGCTCTGCGGCTGCCCGCCGCTTTCCCTTCCCTCCCCTCACTGAGGTGCTCCGAGCAGGGATCAATAATGCCTTTCTGATTGGCTTCAATGCCCCATTCAAAGTAGTCACTGCATTAGGACTTGATTTTTCTCCCCTTTGACTCCTGGCCAGATTAGGTTGTGAATTTGGCTGATTTCAAGCAACTGGGGGAGGGAAGAGTCATACAGTGAGTGAGAGAGAACTGAAATATCCTACAGGATCCCCTGGAGGGGAGAGAAATCAGGTCTAGATAAGAGCTTGTTCTCTCTGTCTGGCTAATGCTTTCCTGTTTGATGATCAGAAAACACAAGATCTAACCTCTCACCAGGACAGCTTAACTATGAAAGGTCAGGCTTTTGGCTTGTTCGAGGTGCAAGGCTTATTATTATGAGCTATGGATTATTTATTTCAGTTCTCCCATCATAGGCTAAATATAGGATTGCACAGTGCATGCAAACAGAAGGACGTGGCCAGTGCTTCGGTTGAGCTCTGGATGTAGTGCTGAGGTTGGAGAAGCTGCGATGGGGACAGGACACACAGTCTGTGAACTGTGGAGAGCCCAGTTCTGTCCCACCTTGTAGATTCTCAACCCCATCCTTGGACAATTATTTTAAAATGCTTATTTTTCCTGTGCACGAGCTGGGACAAGTGAGTGGGTTAAGTCAGTGAAACCCTGGGTCCCAGAGGGACATAGAAAGCGGCAGCCAGGCACATCCCAGCTGTGCTGGTCCAGGTGAAGTTTCCTTGCTGGCTGCTTTGGGGCTGGGACTTCACACTGAGAAAAGCCACAGCATCCCAGCAATGCCTGTAGCATCCCAGCTGCCGGCACTTGGCTGTGAATTAGTGTTAACTCCAGGTGTAACAAAACCCTGGGATTACGTGGTTTCTCAGCAAAGGGCACTGGGAAGCCTCGTGGAGCAGAGGGACTTAAGAAAAAGCTGCTGCAAGGCACTGAGGAGCCTCAAGAGGAGAGGATATGGGGTTGGGGACTTGCTGCAGGTAGGCTGTGCTTTTTCTGGGCTGTCTGTGGCAGGGAGGTAGCTGGTGGAGTCACCAGTAAGGCTTTGAGGTGAAGAGTAGGGGAGCTACTGCAGGGGTCACAAGGGGCTATGAGCTGGGAGCAGGTCCTTGAGCAGTGTTTTGCATGATCTGCTATGGTTGCTAGATTTTTTTAGTGTGAACTTGGGGCCTGGGGAGAGTCTGAGGCTGAGTTTCTGGGTGGGGTGAGATTGAGATCTGATGATCAGCAGCAGATTGGGCCTAGAGGAGACTGGTGGGGAGCTGGATGGGACAACTTTGGAGCCATGCATGGCCTCAAGCTGTGGGAGAGGAAGGAGGCAGAGCTGTAAAAGCAGTAGGGCTCTAGGGACATTGGAGTGAAGGGGTTGGGGTGGAGACCCTGAGTCTTGGTCTCATGCCTGCTATATCTCCAGGAGAGCAGTGGTAGCTGTGGAGGCAGAGGTTTCGTGTGGAGAAAGAGGAGGAAGAGCATGAAATGATATGTGAGGTGCAGTTTGGCTGCTGGAGTGGTGAATCTATGTACACCCCCTAGCACAAGGGTCATCTGGGTCCCTGAGACATCCCGGTAGTAGGAGCAAATAATAATAAATATCTAAGAAAGGATCTGTGAAAGTTCGTTCCAGGCAAGAGGGACTTGGAGGGACTTCTGTGCACCATGAGGAGCTGGGGGAGGAGGGTGTGAAGGAGATGGCACTGAGGATGCAGGTTTGTATCAGCCTGTGTAAACAAGTTGGAGGGACACAGGAGGAGGCCAGGGAGGGAGGTGGAGATGGGAGCTGATGCGGTTGTGACAGCAGCCGGAGAGAAAGCTGTGTGTGTTTAAAAAAAAAAAAACAAAAAAACACCCCACAAAAAAACCCAAAACAAAATGTAAACCATGAACCTCAACAAACAAACAAAACCCCCCTATCAGCCAGGGGAGGTTTACAATCTGTCATTTGTGTCCAGTCTCTGTACCATCTGGCACAGTCCCTTATGCAAAGTGAGGCTCAAGGTATAATTCAAGATGACCCAGTGTCCAGAGAACTGCTGATCACAAGGAAAAGCCCTCTGCAAATGAAATTGTGGCCAGCTGCCTTGGGAGCAGAGCATCCCGCATCCCTGCCATGGGAGCCTGAGCACATTCTCCCCCCTGGGGACCAGTGGGGCAGAAGCGGCTGTCCCAGGATGGGGTCCAGACCTGCAATCTCTGTTCCTAGTGGGTGGGATCACGCCCAGCTCGGGGCCCAAACCATCAGATGTTTTGTTCAAATGCACGTTGTAAGCATTCAGAGCTCTTGGTGGAGTAAGACAAGCACAACACTGTTGGCTTTCCCCCACCACTTTCTCCTTTGTGCTTTGGAGTTTTTCCTTAAGTTTTTCCTAAGTTTGGGTATTTTTTTTCTCCTCTGTTTCAGCATTTCTTTAGGAGCTGGACAAGGACAATCTCTGTAGCTCATTTGTATTTTTAAATTGTCAGGAAGAAGTGTATGGAAATGTGTGTGTTTCACTGCATCAGCTGCTCTCAGCTTTTAGCTTTATTACAGTAAGTGCAGAGTTTTTTTGTGGGCCAAACTCATTCATTGGATTTAATGGAGTTAAACTGAAGGCAGATTTGGCAACTAGTTTTGTGTATATATTTTTATTATCTCTGCCAGTCCATTTTACAATTTTATATTTTATATAGCATCACTTAGGAAAAAGTTTTCCAGTATGTTTTATAAACAGCATCTGTATTCTGCTGCAGTATATGCTCATACCCAAGTACAAGTTCCCCCACCCTTTCCCCCTCTCCTAGAGCTCTATCTGCATGTCAACCTGGATTTGCCTGTGTTGTTTTCTCATGCTACTTTCCTTACAAGTGTCTGTAGTGGTTTTATAGAATTTCACTGGATTTCTTTCATTCCTTTTGGTGTATTTGTGTCCCTTCCTAGAAACGCAGGTGTAGTAAGAACCGTAAGCCTCACTGCAAAGGGCTCACGAGGAGGGAAGAATAAATGTATGTAAAGCCTCTTGCTAAATACCCAAAGCACTACTAGACTGGCCCAGCTGCAAATGCGTTATCTTGGGACTTTTCACAGGTACAAACATCTCCTGTGAAACCTCTGAGAGACTGATTCCCTCCCCCCCCCTTTTTTTTTTTTTTTTTTTTTTTTTTTTTTTTTTTTTCATTTT
>JANHGN010006987.1:0-31339 GCA_024605025.1 Megaceryle maxima | reverse complement strand
GGCTCTTCACCCAGGCAACCAGTGACAGGATGAGAGAGCAGGGCCTGAAGCTGTGCCAGGGGAGGTTTAGGTTGGATATTAGGAAGCACTTCTTCGTGGAAAGGGTGATTAAACACTGGAAGGGACTGCCCAGGGAGCTGGTGGAGTTGCCATCTCTGGAGGTGTTTAAAGGAAGATTGGATGTGGCACATAGTGCCATGGTCTAGCTGATGTCATGGTGTTGGCTCATAGGCTGGACTTGATGATCTTGGAGGCCTATTCCAGCCTCAGAAATTCTGTGAATCTGTGATTCTGTATGTAAGCACAGAGTTGACTTTAAGGAAGAAAGTAGCCCCATTACAGTCAGTAGTATTACTGAGTAACTTCAAGACTGGGTTGTATTTCTGTGCCTGACTGAATCAGGTCATCATTCCTAATTATGATCCTGATTATGTTCCTGAATTGGAGTCATTGGGAATAAGAGCAGAGAAGTATGTATCTGGAGGGTATCTGGACGTTCACATCGACATCAGAATTAAATCAATATCGTGCAGCTCCACTCAAATGAAATCACTGGAGTTAACACCAGCAGAGACTGGAAGTATACAGTGGTAAATCAGATCCAGAGTTTGTTACATGGTTTTGACACATCTTTCAGTTTTATCAGAAATCCAAACATAAAACTTAGCACTCTGAAACATCAGTGGATTTTAGACGCTCCCTTAAGGGCTTTGAGTACTGAAATCAATGAATGGATTACAATGGACTGACCTATAAATGTAGTTTTTCAGCTGTGACAAATAAAATATTGATAATGGTCTTCATTTTGCTTAACTCTTTCACACTCTTTCAAAACATCCTGTGCAATAGACCATAGCAGAATGGAAATTACTTATAAAAATGCGAGACAGGTTGACAGGGTTTCAAAGAAAGTAACAGTGATTTTTATTTTTACAAGAGTTATGCCATATGCCATGGAATGCAGCAACATATACTCCAAGAGCTACGGTAAAGACTGGCCCAACATTGGGATTACTAACAGTCTCTATCTCTAATTAATTACACAGCTCTAATTAAGATTTTCATTTGGAGATTCATTATTACATTGAGTATATGAGCCTTATCTAGCCATGAGAGTTCTGTTACCTGAATGTCCCCAAAGGCCACTCTGTCTTTACAGAGGGATGCTCACAAAGCAATGGTGAGATTTACAAAAGGAGTTGGGGATCTTCCAGGAACCTAAGTGCTACTAGCTGATTCACCCAGGTCTTGCCTAACCCCTGAATAATCTAATACCTTTAAGCATCCAAAGCCTTCTCATAAAAAGCCACCATGAATGTGTTAAAGTGCCTTCTTCAGGAATGGACTTCACAGCTGAACAGGGGCTACTCAAGCTTTTTTGATTCCAAAGGCCCCCTCCTGCTGAACATGACAACATTGTTGGCCTTTTGTGGACATCCTCCTTAGGGTCCAGTCCAAGACCATTCAGAAGGCTGTGAAGTCAGGTTTTCTGTGTTACCAATCTTACTAAATTCCAGAAGCATTTGTGAGATGAAGGAAAACTGATGCTTCTCAGTACAGAAATAACCACAACTCCATGAAAATCCATCACATGAGATATTAAGAAATGTGTTCTGTATTGCTTAGTCCTCTCAAAAGACAGGGTGAGAAACACCTTACCACATCTAGACAGCACATGCAAAATGCAGAGGCAGGCTGATAACCATAGATTCAGAGGAATCAAACAGCAAGACTGGGGGCAATGCCACAGTGCAGGTTCCTGAGAGAAATAGGGTGGTATTAGCAAGTTAACCAGGCACATCTTCAAAACCACAGAATGGGTTCTTTCATTACGAATTACCAGGCTGTCTCACAAAATTATCACTCTTCTTCCATAATCCCTATCTCTTATTTTTTCAAATGATCTGGGCTGAGAAAGCAATCAGGAAGTTAGGATAAAATAAATAAAACCCTTATAAAACTCATTCCTATCAATTTCAAATGCATTCCATACGCCACTCCTTAACGCAGCATAATGAAGTTTCATTGCTGTCTCTCCACAATACAACAGGACATGAAGGAGCATATATAAAGTGGACAATTAGTAAAGAGCTGGCGTGTTCTGAGCCACTATTCATTTAATGGCATAGATCTTTTTCTTTTTCCTTTTTTTTTTTCTTTTTTTGGAATTGGCTTTCAAGACGTTTCCATGGAAAATGGAGAGGAAGGCAGCTATCAAAAGCAACAACAGAGCCTATCCAGCAATGTGCTTTTTGGACACTCCTTTCCTTTCCAAACGACCTCCCCCACCCCCCACCCCTTTTTTTTCCCCTCCTTTTCTTATACTTGCCTGGGCTTAAGTTGAACAGTTTGCACCAGCATATGGCAAAGGTTGAGGTCAGACAGATAAAACGTTGCATTGCACCAAAGAATGGTTAACAACATGTGAATGTAAATTCTAACACATCGTAAAACTGTTGCAAAGAGGTCTGAAAGGGGGCTTTAGTTATGGCAGGAAATCTGCTTCCCAGCCCCACCCCATCCCTTCCAGTTCATTTCAGGTATTGTGGAGCCTGGAGGGGCTTTTGAGTCCCCTCCCTTGGCAATCTGTGCCCAGCCCCTCCAACAGATTTCTAATGACTTTCCAATGAAGATTTAGGAGGTTTTGTGTCCTGGCGCTGTGAAGGATTTCAGCCGGGCACCTCTCTCCAGCAGCCAGCCCTGGCCACTGCTTTTGTCCCCTTCTCGCTTCATCACTCCCCCCAGCCCCAAGCCCTCTGCATGGATCGACCAAGCGGAAGGGGATCCCCCTCCCAATACCTCCCCGCTCTCCACCAGCCCGAAGCCACAGCAATTTGTAGCTGCGCTGGTGGCAGGACCACCCCAGCTGGCCAGGTCCTACCTGGGCCTCAACCTCACCATAGTATGTGGGGAGCACCCTCACCCCTCTTGGACATCCCCAGCTGCCCCAGGGCTCCTCAGGCACCTCTGGCCCTGCTCTCTCTCTACTTCTTCTCCTGGCCAGGCTGCAACATGCTTCACTAGCCTTAGACCTGGGGGGCAGCCCATTCCCCAACTCCTCTCCATGAGGATTGTTGCTCTGTCTCTGGTGTTGCTGCTTTTATTTTTTCTTACATTTATGCTCATTCTTTCCCCCCAACCCCCACCCAGTTCCCACATTTTGTCACCATTATTACAATAAATACAAAGATTCTGCACCTAAGAACCGACTACAAAAACATAAATGAATAAATAAATACTTAAATATCAAGTGACATGTTTGTGTCAGGCATTAGTGCAGACTCTGGGTGAATGTTTTCGTTTATCATTTACTCTAAGTTCCTGCAGCTGAAGAAGATAAACCCCAGCTATTCAAAAATGAAATGTATAAATGATAACAAAGCACACAGTTAAAAAGGGCTTGTTTTTGTTTTTTTTTTTTCTTCTCCAGAGATAAGCCACAGGAGCGTGGTACTCAATTGTATGCCGCTGTCTCCAGAGTGAAACTATTAAGCTGGTGGTAGCTCATATATATTGGAGCCATATACTGGGGTCTACAACATGTCTGTGGGGAGATTTTTGTTTATTTGTGACACAGACACAAACATGGACTAATGCATGCACCAAGCCACCAGTCACCTTATTCCCCCAGACCTTTCTGAAACTGCACCTGGTGTCCTACTTCCTTCATCAGCTCTGCTCTGAGATAAGAGTGATTAATGCTCTCTTTTAATACAAGAAGATGTTAAAAGTGTGAGGGACATTGAGTTCAATTATGAAATATGAAATGCTGAGAGGGTCAAGTCTACTCAAACCCCACAATAGAAGAAACACTCCCAGGAGACTGATTCTTGGTCGGATGACTGATCGTCATGTCCTCAGAAAGAATTAAATTTTATTACCAGCTTTTTGGCAGCATTTAGAGTTCAACGTGGCTGGAATTAAAGAGCGCTTAGTCTGATATTTCTTTCTTCCCTTTCCCTTTTTATTCAAAAGCTGCTCCCTTTTCTCACTGACTTGAAGGTGTCCGTTAGAGAAATGCAGGTGGCAAGTTATCTCTGGAGGGGTTGCACTGCCAGGATGTTATTCACAGCTCATATTTGCATAATCTCTTGTGTCTTCTTAAATCTTCTGTCTTATTCTCTTTCCCTTCTTACTCCCTCAAGAGGACCTCACTACAGTCTTTCCTTTCACGTGCCTCAGTAACACTAACTGTTTTTATCAAGGGGTTGCAAGGCAGTGATCAGTCACACCTTCCTTGCCTAAAGAGACGCAACAAACACTGCAGACTGTGTTTACTCTTAACATCTGCCAAGACTTTTAACATCACACTGCAAGGAAAGCCCCAAAAACAAATCCAGAAATGAGCATATTAATAATGTTTGTCAACCGTGATCCTGCAGCAAACCAGTGCTTTACCTTTTGGTGTTGTCTGCCCTTCCTTAAAGTTCTTTCTTGCCCTTCATTATGAAAAGTCTTCTACTGGCTAAGAAGAAACTAACTGGTGTCATTGAGAAGCCTGGTGGTAAATCTTAACATGTTCAGTTTACTGTGCTGAGAACATTAGTGAAAAATCAGCAGAAGGATGGGGCTGTACAGAGGGAATTCCATTGTACATGGAAGACTTTACTTGGGAAGGAAAGTTGCATTATTAGTTGATACCTTTTTAACTTAATTATGCATAATTCTGTTTGCTTTTCAATATTCTGGACTCTGTTATGAAGTATGCAACTGCTGTAGCCAAGTAAGACAAACACAACAGAAAATCAGAAAAAGAAGAGAGGAGACAAAGGAGAGGGCTGAATGTTATAAAGCTTGTGACTACTAATTCAGTGTTGCCACTGTCTGGGGACCAAGTCAGTTTCTTAAATATAGACACCTTGTGCTTTCTAAGATGCCCTCAAATCTGCTGAGTCCCCAGCTGCTCTCCTTCAGAAGAGGGCAGGTCTTCTGCAGGTCCTGTGCTATATGTGACTGCCCCTGCAGATTTCTTACTGGTCTCTCAGATGGAATGAGACTACTCTCAGAGATCTGTGATCAGTGGCTCAGTGGCTGTGATCAGTGTGGTCCAAATGGAGACCTGTGACAATTGGAGTCCCTCAGGGACTGGTACTGGGAATGGTGCTGTTTAACATCTTTGTCAGCGACATGGACAGTGGGATTGAGTGCACCCTCAACAGGTTTCCTGACAACACCAAGCTGTGTGGTGCAGTTCATGCACTGGAGGGAAGGGATGCCATCCAGAGAGACACTGATGGGCTGGAGAGATGGGCCAAAGTTCAACAAGGCCAAGAGCAAGGTCCTGCACCTGGGGCAGGGTAATCCCAGGCACAAATAAAGGACGGGTGATGAGTGGATTGAGAGCAGCCCTGCAGAATAGGATTTGTAGGTGTTGGTTGATGAACCACTTAACTTGAGCCAGCAGTGTGAGCTGGCAGCCCAAAAAAAAAACCAACTGTATCCTGGGCTGCATCAAAAGATGTGTGGCCAGCAGGTCAAGGGAGATGATTCTGCCACTCTATTCCGTTTGAGATGATACTGTGTGCAGCTCCAGAGCTCCGAACACAAGGACATGGATCTGTTGGAGAGGTTCCAGAGGAGGGCCACAAAGATAATCAGATGGCTGCAGCACCTGTGATATGAGGACAGGCTGAGAGAGTTGGGTCTGTTCATCCTGGAGAAGAGAAGGCTCCAGGGAAACCTTATAGAAGCCTTCCAGTATCTGAAGGGGGCCTACAGAAAAGCTGGGAAGGGACTTTTTATAAGGGCATGTGGTGACAAGACAAGGGGCAATGGTTTTAAACTAGAGCAGGGTAAATTTAGGTTAGACATTAGGAAGAAGTTCTTTCCTATGCGGGTGGTGAGACACTGGAACAAGTTGCCCATGTTGTAGATGCATCATCCCTGGAAGTGTTTAAGACCAGGCTGGATGACATTCTGAGCAACCTGGTCTAGTGGGCAGTGTCCCTGCCCATGGCGGAGAGGTTGGAACTAGATGATCTTTAAGGTCCCTTCCAACTCAAACTATTCTATGATTCTCCAAAAAACACTTCTCCTTAGCCAGCTGAGCCAAGACCCTCTAGCGTATGCAGTTAATTAACTCAGAGTACAATGAGATTCCAGTGCTAATACCTAAACTGAGGTGCCTAAAAGTAGGTGGCTATTCATTACGGTTCCTAGAGACTGATCAAATGCTGGTATCTACTTTTGGCTGAGCTGGATTGTTCTCCATTCTCTGTGGGATACAATGGGAGATAAAACAATTAAGTCTCTTCTATAAATCTAAACTTACAGTCTGGACCATGCACCCCCAGATAGAGAAACTGGAATTAACCTCTGAATTCATTGACTCTTGTCTTTTATGACCTCAGGCACCACATCATGCTTTCTTCCTACCAAGTTCCATCCTGGAAGCAGTTAGACCCTCCCTACTCTGATGGGAAGAACATTGCAGAACCTCACTGCTGTAACCATTAGGGACATTTTCATAACTCCAAGGCTTAATGCATGCATAGCAAAGCTATACCCATGTGGTTCTTATGTCAACATCAGCCTTTACATAAAAAGTTCTTTTTTACTTGCTGGTGTTTAATCCTCTGATGCACAATGAGTAGTTATATCCCCTCTCAAACTCCAGTTTCTGGAGCTAAATAAGTCGGGATCTTCTACTTTTCTCTCATATGATAATCTTCCCTTTCCCCAGTCACCTGTGCAAGTGTCTTATCAGTTCCAAACTGACAGTTAACATGAGGTGCTCCAGATGAGGTCTCACAGGAGTCTTGTACAATGTTGTTAGTGCTTTGCTATATCAGTAAGACTGTTTAAAGTGGAGAAAAAGCTGTATAAATCAAGAAGAAAATATGAGAGAAGAATAATTTAGGGAGGAAATGAGTAAGAAAGTACACCATATAAAAATACACAACAGCAAAGGATATAGAGAAATATAAAATGTGCATTAATCCTTCACCATAACAAAAACATGCATTGCATATTGGAAGACAATTGTCAAAGACATCTCAGAGGACAGTAGTTTACTGATTTTTAGATATCCAAGATTTGTCTAGATAGCACCAGCTTCCCTGTTACAATAGAGAAAAGTTAGGAAATAAGGAGAAAATCACTTTTGGTTTGAGATACAGGCTAGAAATCTATATAGGAATAGAAATAGGAAGGAATTGCTCCTATGAGCAAGCTTTGTTTATATAGGACACCCTCCCAACACTAGCTAGCACCAACACTTGTGGTACTAGCCACTGAGCAAAAAGGGGTGTGAGGATAGCTAGAATGCTGATTGGATTAGAAGTTCCTGCCTGTGAAAAATTGTGTGGTGCTTCTGTGAGCCACCTACATGGAATGACTGCTTCCAATCATTTCTCTCTATGTCTTGGTCAGAATTTGAACCTCTCTCAAATGATCCAGGTCTTGGTTATTCATTATTATATCACTTAGACTTTGGAGTCTGAACTTCAGGTTCAACCTTGTCCATTCTCAATCAGCAAACATCAACCTATAGCAAGCTTGAAACCCCATCAACTTTATATGATGCCAGAAAGGAAAAAGGGATGGAAAGAAAAGATACTAAACTCTTGCTGAGCAGTAGGGCTGCTCTGCTGCCCACAGCATTGTAAGATGTGGATAACCCTGCCTGCAGCAGGGTAACAGGCAAAGCCCTAGGAAAGCGGGCAAAGCATCATGCAACAGTCAGAAATTCAAAGTGGCTGCAAATGCAAGTTCTCTGAGCTTTAAATCATGGAGTCAGACAGTTGGTATGACAGTGGACTGGTGGTGCTACACACTGCCTTTGGGTGGAAATCTTTTATGGTCTGAAGGAGGGGAAAGATGACTTCAACCTGCAAGCACAACATGCAAAGCTGCCTTTCAAAAAAGCCACAAACTTATACAAACAAAAAATTATAGCGCACACTAAAGGGCAACCAAATAGAATTTACTTTAAATAGAAGGAAAAGCCCACCCACTGACTATCGGAGTCATAGCTTAACATGGTAGTTTTTGTGGGACAAAGCTGACCTCCCCCATTGAATTTACTTTTGTAAAGAACACATAAAAATTTATAGAGCGGTAAGGGAGTGCAGAGCAACAGTGTCAGCACTGCACAAAATGCCATCACGCCCATTTTCACAAAGCTGGCAATTATTCATTGAGATCAAAGTTTTATCAGCATATGTTTGGTCCTCATTTTCCTTAGAAAAGCACTCTTAGTGGACCAGAGGAGGCAAACTTGTAGGAAGGAATAGACTAGACCCCCAAATTCCTCACCAAAAACTTGGTAAAAGCAATTCTGTTCAATGAGGATCCTCTGGTTAGTGTGGTGCTAGTCTGTTGGGGAAAAAAACAAAACAAAAATCAAACAAAAAAACCCAACCAAACAAACAAAACCCTAAGCAAAACAAACAAAAATATATGAAGTTTCATGTCTATCAAGGTAAACCTTTACTCCTAGATTTGATTACCCCTGTGTAAATCATTCACCTATGGGGCTTCTGTTCTATTCATATGTACTACATGCTCATCTGGGTTAATTCCAACCCTCAACATGCATTTGTCAACTACCATCACCCCCTTTGTGGAAATGAAACTGTCCTTGAGACATGTTCATATCCATGGATGACAGTGTATTGATTTTGCATTACTTAAATGGTTGAGTCTTTTAATGCAACTCATTTACAGAAATTATGTGAAAATTTGTAGTATGCTCTCTTTTTCCAGTTTTTTTTTCTTATTTTATTTTCTCTTCTTTTTTCTTTTCTTCTCTCTTTTCCTTTCCTTTCCTTTCCTTTCCACCACTGAAAATTATGTGATGAGAACATCTGCATTGTCTGCTCCTCCCCCTAGAATGTTTCTCCTTTGAAAGTTCAGGGACAAGCAACAGCAAGTAGCAAGTTTTACTGTTATGAGCTTCAACCCAAAAGGGTACAGGATTGGATTGTAGATATTAGCACATATCCTTTAGAGGTGAGAAGCAATATTGCAATGCAAATTCACTAGAATACTGTAAGAAAAAATCAGGCATACATCTTTCCTTGGCAGAAAGACAACAATTTATATTTATGGTCAAAGATAATACAGCTGTATGTATAGTTTAGATTTATGCCCTACCTACAAATCCCCATCCATTCACTGGCCTATGTCCCATCACTGTATGACCTCACTGGCACCACTAGTTCATATATGATTCCATTTACTTGAGAGAAAGGGATGGTTAAAGCTGTAGTTTGGGAATCAAGTAACACAAAACCAGTTTCTGACTCTGACACAGGCTTCCTTGGTAACATTTGGAAAACTAATTAATCTCTCATGTCTAAATCCTCGTCTTTAAAGTGGGAAAAATGTAGTGCCCCCATCCTGTCCTTTGTCTCCTCTAGAAAGATAGTGACTTGAGGCACGATGTCTTTATGTTCAGAGTGCCTCAGCAGCAGAGCATCAATCTTTAGAACCATAGTTACAGAATTAATCAAATACTACAATACCAGTTGTTTAGTCAGCCTGTGAAGGGGCAGTGGGTATAAAGAAGGTAAACTGGGCTCAGACAAGGTACATGTATCAATCAACCTAAGATGGAATAACTAAACCCCAGCTTTTCCTGAGTGACTTTCTCAAGGTGTCTGAATGGCCTTTTCTTCTGCCTCCCTTTCTTTGCCAACCACCACATATAATAAATAGTTTGTGCCTCCTCCACAATCAGAGGGGAAATGTGTGTTTATATTTTTCTGTGGCAGTTTCTACTCTTCCTTCCAGAGCATTCTTCTGTTGCTGAGCAGTTGTTTTTATGCACATGCTGCTCTGAGGTCAGATGACACACACCACCAAGTAGCACTCCAAATGAATACATGGTACAGACCTGAGTGACACATACCTTATTTGTGTTTGTTGTCATTTAGACATCTGCTAAGTGCTCAGCAGAAGTGGCAGGACTTACTTCCCTAGGCTGTTGTCCAGGAAATCAACAGAGCTCTCTTGTGAATACAAGTTTATCTGTGCAAGTAAAGACTATACAGCCTATCTTTGACTGTCCAGAAGAATAAAACACAGAACAGAAGTAGGATTTTTCCTAGAAACATGGTTGTAATCAATTTGCACTCGGTAATAGTTCACTATTTTTTCCTTAAATAGATGCAAGAAAATTCATCCTTTCCTTTTGTTAGGTTTGGTTGTACTTGCTGAAAAACAGAGATCAATAATGCAATTTACGTTAATCACGGAAAATATGTGCACTTGGTGTATGAGGAAACTGTGACTTTCTGAGCCTTATCTAAACTACCTTTACTGACGTGATCTTGACAGTTGTCTAGAAATTCTGCAGGAGTTTTAATAAAAACATTGTTCATTATCCGCATTACAACAGTTCCTTCAGATCCTGCCAGTCATCAGGGATATGTTATTTTGAGGATCTCAATAACCTAGCAAAGGCACAGCCTGTATCTTGAACATATAAATCAAAGTAAATCAAAGGTGTATGCAACAACCAGAAGGAATAAGTGAACAGCACTCCTTAGGCAGTATTATTTGGAAATTTCATAACACTGATAGAAAAGCAACACAATATCACCAAGTACTGTAATGTAGTAAAACCATGACACGTTGCTAGAATTGGCAAGATTAGGAAAGTTTGAGGAGACAAGCATTACTAGCTGAACAATTCTTTCTATCTCAGTTCACTTGATCCTGCTCTCTAACGGAAGGAAAGACATCTCTCTAGGACATGGTGATAGAGTTTGCAACATGAAGTACCATTGCAGGAGCTTCCATGCCTCTCCATGGGATTATAAAACCCTCTTCCAAGCATGTCCCTAACACTGGCATAGTCCTGCCCTGGTTCCACATACATAGCAGCTCTGCTCTACTGCACTTTGTTCTCAGATGAGATGCAGATAAGTAGGAAGAAAAGTCCACCTCCTGTCCCCAAGGCTGAATTTGTGAGAGCATGAAGGCAAATGCCACTTCAGCTCTAAGAAAGACACCGGGGGATAAAATGGATGGAGGCAACAGTAGAGACTGTGTACCAGAGAGTCTGGCTGATGTTAGGACTGTGCATTGCAAAGCAGCAGCACTGAATGCTATCACAGTTATCTGGTACCACACAGAACAGCAGTATTACCTTGGTACCTGCAGGCCAGCCCTGGTAAGATGAGACCTGCTAATACAAGAATAGTCAGCAGTTAGACATGGCAGCACAGACTAGGGAAGTGCACTGTCAGCAAGTTTCAAGGTTTCAAGAGCAGGTTAGCTGAAGATTTACAGCATTTCTAGCTTTTGGATGGCATGGCAGTACCTTGAGAACAGCTTTTTCTGCTGTATTCAGCATTCTGTTTCCTATACTGGCCACAGGCCAGAAATACACAAGAAAAAAATGTGAAGAAAAAGAAAGGCAGTAACTAAATATTTCAGAACCTTCACAGAGATTTAGTTTGAGCAAGGCTTTAGAAAAGGGCAAAAGGCCAGTGGAGAAGTGGGGTAGTTTTTTTTGTCTTCCAAAAACAATTTGCCCTTTCCCTATCATTTAATTTAATCAGATGAAACAAGCACCTTCTTGTGCAAGGGTGCTTACACAGTTTTCATGACTTCTTTGTTTTATAAACTGTGAGCTTTGTTCACATCCTTTCCAGCAGCTATGGTCTGTTTCCTCAGTGGATTCTCTAGTGCCCGTTACTTTTCTGTGCTCTGCAGGTTTTCCTTTGGTGGCCACTCTATTCTGCCTTTCCTTTACTTACCTGCCTGTTTTCACAGAAGTTATAGAACCACAGTGTCCTAGAATCTCTACTGCTGTGTCAAATTTGCTTAAAATGGACATTTCAATAGTTGTTAAACAGAGTGCAACACCAAAGGAAACACAGAGAGTGGGATCACAGGAGTCTAATTACATTAGGAAACCTGGCTAAGAATAAGACCTGCCACTCCTTTGGAGCATAGACTCCTTCTGGTCCTGTATGAACATCAGCTAATGAGTCCTCGCAGCAGTTCATTCAGGTAGGTTACATACACATAGTCTTCACTCTGCAAACATGAAGGAAGCAGCAAAGGGGATTAGCTTCCCAAAACTGCAAAGCATCTATGACAGGCAAGCACCAAGATTTGTCAGATGGCCTTAGGGATGAAGTCCTGGCCTCACTGACATCAAGGCAGGTCAACACTCAGAAGGTTTTCCGCATAGCCCCATACTCATCCTCTACAGATACAGCCACCTACCCCTCTGCACAAAGCCCTTGTCACAAAGCCAGTCAGTCATTCTTTCAGGTAGTGGAAATTAAATTTTACAAATGTTCCATATATATTCCCATATGTGCATGGCAATATCACAAAACTACCTCTCCCAAAACCTTATTATGAAAGAGTATGCTCTGTCTCAGTTTCTACCATTTCACTCCCTGTCTCCACTATATACAAAGCACCGTGCCATTTCTGTTTAAGTCCATGTACCAAGATGTCCATAGGAGAATCAGATCAGTCTCAGTATGTACACAAAACCCTCCAGCCCTGCAAAGTGCAGTGATCCAGGAGTGCAAAGAAATGCAACTGAGCAGTGTCTAGATGGGGAGTTTGATGTGTTTGCAATGTGCACACTGATGGTCAAATTACAGAAAGGAAATCTTTGTGAGCTGACATCCAAAACTTATTTATTAATATAGGCTGAATGACTAATTTATGGCCAGATATTTTTAGCCTTTTACAGAGCATCTATTTCATTATTTAAGGTGTTCAATTATGTACCTGTCTAATTAGTATCTGAAGAAAATAGGTTTCTTTATTACATTATGTCCTTAGTGAAAAGCAATAGATACTCATATTAACCACATAACCACATTTCTAATGCTGACAGTCTTTAAGTTGAAAATATTTAGAAGTCAAATGAGGGAGGCCTGGTTCTATCTAGAGGAGCATCAAAGTTGCAAAAACCCAGAATAAAGTAATGCAACTGACCAGCAAAACCATTAAAACAAATGGAAGTTATTCCATTTTAGATTAATAGTTGTTCAGTTCAGGCCAGAAGACTGATTTCAATAGAGATCACTTGTATACAACTGGAACAGTTTTGTTCTCTTACTGCAGGTGTGTCAGGTAAAATCAATATTTTCACACAAAAAGTGTCCTCTCATAATCTGCAGATCTGTGTTGCATCTTGGATAAATGAGGCAAATGACCCAGGGCAGGATAGTGCTACAAACCATATTGGTGTCTTTTTGAAGCCATAAAGTAGCTTTGCTCCTTAGAGAGACCTACAGCATGATGCAAAGAGCCCTACCTTGGTCAGAGCAGCTTCCTCAGACTTTCCTGTAAGGTGCCACCTTCTTGAACTGTCCAGAAATCAACAAGGAGTCTATCCCAGATATATAACCCTGCTCATGACCTCAAAGATATTCTTGTCTACCTTTGTTTGAACTGGAAGTGAATGTGAAGGAATCAGGGATACTGAATCGCCTAAAAGAAAAAAAGGTAGATTGTAATTTAGATGGGGAAAAACTGGTGTGAAACAAACAGTCCTTCAAACATCTAAGAACTTTTAATGTACATACTGCAGAAGGAGGACCACTGTACTTGCCTATGTACATGCACTCTATAGAGATGGATCCTTTCCTGAATAGTTGGACCAGATTTTCTGACTGGCTAGATGTCAAGCTTTCCATCCCAATTTACTTTACTCTGCTCAGATGTAACTGTTCATCCTTTTGTGGATGAAAACAAACGATGAGCTCACAGCCACCTCTACTGCATGTGATTTGAGGGTCTGCTGTTTATTTCCCACATCGTACACATTATTTCTGCCAGGTGCCTGAGCTGAAAAAACTCATATCCATTTTATTTCATAACATCTTTTATCAGCCTTTCACCAAGCCATCATGTGTCCAGGTGCATGTATAGTTCTATAAAAGGAACAGTCATCTCTGCTGATGCTTTTCATTTTGTGATGTCTGTAAATGGTGCGAGTGCTACAACCGCCTGCCCTCGGTGCCAAGGCCTGGGATCCCACTGTATTAAGCATCTCCCATAGCACCAGCACTAGAATAGAAGTGGCTTCGGCAAAGAATGGCAGTTGCAAATAAGTTTTTGCGGTCCTTTTGTTTCAAAATAATTTTTTTGAAAGCTGAGCCAGTTAATGTGACTGCTCAGCCCTGTATAAAAGGTCCCTGTTCACTCACCTGGGTTGTCACTTAAAGGAATCCTGAAGGAGCTGAACTCACTCAGGAAAATGACAGAAAACAAATCCAAAAGAAATGCAGAGATTTCTACCATTTCAGTGATCTAAACTGACTATGGCAAGAGTCTGACAAACAGGAGTAGGCACAAGGGAACCAGGCAAGAGACCAGAGGAGCAAAAGAAACCTCACCATTTGGCAACAGTGAGTTTTTGCATGAGCATATTGTATGCTACACGGCACTGCAGCCTCAGTTTCTTTGTGAAGAACCTGGAAATAACCCATACCATGGGCAGGATTTTCTGAGGCAAGTGGATCACTAAAAGGGGAGGGTGGTTGCAGAAAGGTGAGGGGAAGGACAAAGTCATCTGTACAGGAAAGGAGAAGGCAGTGCAGGGAAGGGCGCCAATTTTTTTGTTAATAGGATGGCTGTAATCTCAAATCTGTCTTCCCTTAGGCGTACCACTGGAAATATTGTGCTTTCACTCCTACCTCAGAGGGCAGAAGGATTTCTGCTGATGCAGACTCATTGAAATTGCCATTTCACTAGAAAAAACACAGGGACAATTTTCCACAGTTCCTTGTCTTCAATCCCACAATCACTATCCCTCCACCCAGGTACATCCCAGAATCTACCTGTCTGGCTGCCAGGTTTCAATGCCTCTGTCAGTGTTCTCTTAGCAGAGGCCTGCATGCCACATGTGTCAGTGGACTGTCCCTGGTGACAGGGATAATTTTCCTGCCTTTGGGGACCTTCAGCATCTCCTGCTGCAGCCGGTTGTGATGCAGTGAAAAACAGATGACAGAGCAGGGGTGCCTGAAAACCATTTGTGCTGAGCTCATTCCCTGAGCAGGAGAACAGGCTGGAGTTGTACATCTGGGCAGAGGAACCTGTGTGCTCAAACACTGAAACATGACTTATTTTGTGATTAGTACCAGCTGCAGAATTTGCAACGTGCAAATAATCTATTTGGGGTTTGGATGAAAAAAAAACAAAGCACCCAGCAAT
Organism: Megaceryle maxima; assembly: GCA_024605025.1. NCBI lineage: Eukaryota > Metazoa > Chordata > Aves > Coraciiformes > Cerylidae > Megaceryle > Megaceryle maxima. The sequence goes on along the minus strand of JANHGN010006987.1, from coordinate 16,201 downwards.
TTACCTGTTTACTTTATTGAATTGTTCCACAACTCGTGGAATACAAATGACCAGTTACTGAGTTGCTGGCCAAGATTATTTTAAAATTTTCATAGGCTATGGATGAATGCTGAAGCACCAGTCATAGTGTAAGGCACTTCTTGATTGTTATAAATGGAGCTATGCAACTCATTTTTTTGCCTGCCCTACTTGAAAGCTTGTTCTTTATAGTGACTTAAGATAGCTCATTCCACTCATTTTGGTTTTATTTCATGACAGAAAACACATGATTTCAGCATAAAACAGGTATCTTTCATCTTCCTTACTTCATCGTTACACATACAGCCAATCTCTTAAGAAAGGCAAGACAGAGGGAGATGGGCTTCAAGGGAACAGACAGGATTTTTTTTTCCTTAGTATTTTTTGTTCCAGCTGAGCTGCAAAGAGCTGCTGGGCCTCAGTTTGTTTTCTATTCCCTCTGTCTCTAGCCTCAGCAATCTTCTTGCTGGTTTGTCCTTCTTCCAAACATCTACCATTTTCCAGGACTGTGGAGTGTGCCCTCAACTAAACCCACACCATTGTTTATCCCCATTCTGGACCAATGTTTTTCAGTTCTATGCCACACCAAGGAGAATATAAACCTTCAGAGGATAAAGAATGTTCCTTTAATTGTGTCAAAAGAATGTGCAGGCAGTGCTGTTGGCCTCTTCCATTCTTATGACTGCCACTGCTCCTGCTTCACCTTTCTCAGTTTCTCCTATCTGCCATGTGTCCAGAGATATCTTCAGTCTTGTGGTGACTCAAAGCTTTCATGGCCCCATTTCTCCCATCCTCCTCCTTGCCCTCCTGACCAAATACATCCCAGTCTCCTCTGCTTCCACAAGAACATGAGCCTTTGAGTAGCTTTCTGGGGAGATGTGCACGTGTGCTCAGAAGTATCAGAAAAGCCAAGAAAAGAGGCATCTCTAAAATACCACTGGAGAGTTTAAAAGTAGGTCAGGCAGCGTCTGGTCACTGGGATTACTGGGCAGCAGAATTCAGATCTGTGCCTAGAGCTGTCACAGCCAGCAAGCAGTGGGGGCTTGTTTTTGGCAACGTGTTTGGACCAGTAAATGGAATGCAGTATCCATGTGGGCATTGGGCCATCTAATCAGCTAAATTGGCTGACCTGAACTCCAGGCTATACCTGGGCACGTGTGAGTAACACTGCAGAGCACAGACTGGTGCTAGGTGTGTTTCCCCAAAGAGCATGATCCTCACCCTTTGGAAATCAGGTGGAGGGTTGTCATCAACTCCAGCTTTAGTGGAGCTGTACCCTTTGTGACTAGAATTCTTTGAGGTCTACTTCATACTGATTTTAACGATAAAAATCCCCCTGGGAATGCTCCTTGTTTACAAAACCTCTTTGAAACCTTTGTATCTCAGTTGTGAGCCACAATAATGAGTTGACAATTTCTCCCAGTTGGCACATTTCATTCAAGACCTATTACTGTAACCACAGGCTGCCTAAGATGTACAAAATCATGCTCAACAAAAGTACTGTTTACTCATGCATGAATAGAAAACCTGGAAGTCCACTGTTGTTTTCTTGCCTTTTGACTGGGACTGATGCTTCCTAGGCAGGTAGGGAAAGCAAATCTTTAAATATACAGGAGGAAGCAGTCTTATGGTCTCTGGTGTGAGTTTCTGCTTTTGTTTCCAGTCCAGCTTCAGAAGCAGTTTCAGCAGCTGTGGCAGCCTCATGTGAGATGGCTTGCAACCCTTACAGACCATTCCTAGTTCAGAGGAATGTTGGATCCTCAGCAGAACAGGAGAGCCAGCTTGACCATGAAAGAAAAGGAACAAAGTCACTTGACTCCATTTCATCTTCCCAAAGGGTCGGGGAAGGTGAAAGGGGAGGGTGGGGGTAACTCCAGCTGCAGTGCTTTAAATCTATTTTAATAATGTCTTACAGCCTTGCGGTGTATGTGAAAGACAATGGGCGGGTACAATTAATAATGATTGGTTTGCCATTACAGTGATAAATAACTTTAAATAGCTCTTTAGAACAATGTTTAGGGCAGTCCTTTCCTTCTTTTTTTTTTTTTTTTTTTTTTTTTTTGGTGGCCCGTGGTGTAAAAACCCTGGGCTCTTTGGACCTTGACCTCCTGCAGATGTTGGGATGGGACAAAATGGTCCTCAGGATGGTAGAGAGGGGAAGAAAATGAAAACCCTTCTAATGTACCGTATCAGGGCTAGCAGTGGGGTGGACCACTAACTGCTTTTTTATTACTGTCACTTACCAGCCCTGATTCTTCTGCACTTAAAGAGTTATGTCAGCAATTGTGAGGAAGCTGAAAGGAAGAGTGGATGCATGTGGTGGTGAAGTATTATTGGAAATCAGACCAATAGAAGATGAATGAAAGATTATGAGAGGGGCAAACTACCATAGTTAGCAATGCTGCAACAAACTAGACATTGATATATTGTCCTCTTGGAGATATTCTGACAGCCTATTATAGTTCCCTTAATGAGGTTGTCATGCATTTCTCTTTTCTTAGCTATTAAAATATTGTCTACATCTGCTGAGGTTTGCTTCAGAGAAGTGGAGGAGGGGACCCTTGATATTTTGCCATCTTCCCTTCTTTAGTAGCAAGGGTCATACCTGGTGGAGTAGCAGAGAGGAATATTTAAGTTTGTCCAAGATTAAAAGTTCCTCCATAATGAAAATAACCTCCATAGTGATAGAAACATTGCCATGGTTGTATCCTCACAGTGAGCTGAAGGAATGATGGATGTTAATATGACTAATGGGAACTTTCTACAACCATTCCTGGATCTATACAGATAATGAGATAATGTGATACGTGGGTCTCATTAAATACAAAGATCTGCACATCACCTCTAAATTACAGTGTTAGCCAGCTGCACTGCTAACTATACTAGCAAGAGGAATTTGACTCCCTCCAAAATAAGGAATTAAAAGACTCACTTAAAGATTTTCTTCAAAATAATCAATGATTCCCATGAGTCATATGCATAAAGATAGGTATGCAGGCAGGCAGGTAGGTATGGCAGATGTGTGAGCACCATGTGAGTACTAGGAAGCAAAACTTCCACTGCTTAAACAGTTTTTTCCACAAGCAAGGTAAATATCGTTTGGAACATGAACCTTACCCCCCAAGACACTGACTGTTTTGCCTTTGACTCTTTGGCTCTAAATTTTCATCTAACTTCCAACTGTCCCAGAAGAGTGTGATATAGTTCATGAGAGGGCTCCATACAGAGTTTTAACTCAGACCTCTTGCATGTATTTTGCTAATCCAGTTCTCTAGTACGAGGTCAGTCTCGAGGAGTGAACAGGGGATGGGTATCCACGGTTGATACATGCAACTAGGGAACCTCCAAGGGCTGGGGAACTCATCTGCCTCTGAATAAGGCTGGTTTAAGGCCACCAGTTTTCAGCTGCAGAGTACAAAGCAGCCATTCCTTCTTGCATGCTCTGAAGCTTAATATTTAACATTTAAGGACTTTCAGATTCATTTTGAATCAAACCTCTTTGTTCCATAAACCTTGTCTACTACAACATGACATACAAGGAAATTTAATGCATCAAATCAGATGCACCAAGTTAATTTCCTGCAATTAGAAATTATACAGTTGGATAATTGCTCCACAAGGCCAACTGATGTATCCTAAAGCCTCTTGGAAGATGTTCTAATGCATCCAGTTTGTATATCTTTATTGTAGTTTAATAAACAGAAAGCACGTCTATTTGAGCTGTAATGGGAAACCAGAAAGCCAGTATGTAAAATCATTTGGAATTTGATGTCTAAGTCATCATTAAACTAGGATTTGCAATGAATATGTCAGATGTCTTAGCACAGCTCCACAAGAGGTATGGAAAACAAGCTCCCCCTGCTCTAATGAGGCAGAGCAAAATGGGTGAATACATTTTGATACACAATGCATCAGTGTCTGGTTTGTTTTAGTGAAACAGTAACCTCTCTCCCTGTTTCTGGGTAAATGCAGTACAATAGACTAACGCCACATGAATCTATTATGTCTTATAGGGCTTTTAGCAAGAGTATGACTGTTTAACCAGGCAGTGACACGAGAAGAATTACTATCCGACACTCCAGCTGAAAGTAGAGATTTTATTGATTCACCGCACTGGCCTGCCATTTTAGCTTTGATTGAGAGCCTTTCATGAATCCAAAAAGGTAACACTCCTTCATTGAAAACAACAGCAGGCGGTCCAGCCTGGACTTAAACCATCTGCCAGCTTAAAAGAAAGATGAAGGTGTTTCCCAAAGCATCTAGTAGCCTAGATCTATCCAGTAAGTAGATCTATCAGTCCAACTATTACATATCCAGGCTGACATACAAGAAATGCTTGTGAAGTCTTCAACTGGAAGTTTCTTGTAGATCTAATTATCAAAAGTGATATAATCTGGAAAGCAATTGCACCCAGCAGCACAGTAGCTGCAACATCCCCCATTCATTCTCTCACTTTTGAAAGATCTTATATCTTCACATCCCAGAAATTAAGGGATACACATTACTTTCTTCTTTTTTTTTTCAAAATCTATTTTGTCTTTGTTTATTGTTTCTGCTGTGATGCAGAAATTGTTTCAATTACATGTTGTCCTAAAAGCAGAATGTTCTGTTTTAAACAAAAGAGATTTGCATTCCCAAGCAAGTCCGAGTTCAGAGTGGCACGTGAGCAGTGTGCATGCTTACACTTCAGTAAATATTCATGTAGTCCTGGTTCCGTGTGCTGCCTTTCCAGGAAAACCTGAACCCACACTGTAGACACAATTTGATACCTGTAGCTTTCCCTCTTCAGACCTTACCTTTTATTTTTTAAACACAGCAACTAAAAGCAATGTAAAATACAGTTAAAAAATCCCAGAAAATAGGCTTGGAATGTAAAGTCATGTTGTACAGTAACATACAGTATTTTGGAGTCCCAAGATTATCTGACATCAGCCTGAAGCACATTCAATATAGAAGCTACCAAAAAGAACTGTATCCAACTGCACTTCTTCAGAAACTTTTCTTTTAAAACGTGCAGACCTGTTCACATCTGAGTAGACTACTGAGGAATTTCAGATCCTGAATGAGAACCATTTGACTGTTACATATTATCAGACAAACATACCTAGCTCATTCTCTGTTTTCAGAAAAATGGGAATTTAAAATGCCACAGGCCATAGAGAAAGCCTAGAAAAGATAGATATGGGGAAGAAAGCATGGAGACACCCTGTGTCATTCCCTGGGAGGCCTGGCACAGACCCAGCACTAGCAAGCCCCGTTGCTTCCACCCTGACCCATTTAAAGTTTATGAGGTGTCCTCCGACATCCTTTTACAAGATGAAGGATTTCTGGTAGTTTGTTAACTCAGGTGGGTTACAGCATCCCAGCAAACTCACACACTGGGAGACACAGTATGTACCTCCTGTGGTACTTTGACCCCAGGTATTGGAAGCAACACCAAGTTTACTTAAGGCCAAAATGAAGCTTTGATAATGCCTTTGCCCAACCCTGAGCCAAAACTAATAAACTTTGGAACTCAGCAGAGTCAATTCAGTCAAAGCAACATGCTAACATGGTCACAAAGATTGCTTTCAGCTCTCAGCAGAGGCAGAATGAGACCGTGTCCACTCAAAATGCAGGCAGAGCAAGCTCACCTCATTGCAAAGCTCTGCCAAGCATAAGCTCACATCTGCAGAGTTCAAACAAATCAGTGGGCTTTGCAGGAGCCACCCTGGTTCCAGCAGAATGTACGTGAAAATAAAAGAGGGCCAGAGTGAGGGCTTGAGCCCTGATCCTCAATTGTCCGTACTGGTTAATTCTTAGCACACTCCTTGGTAAGGTTTTGGCCCATAACAGCTTACTGTTTTCCACACAATGCCTAGGCACCCTTAAGAGATTAGCACAGACCTTGGATTTTCCTAAACAGGCAATTTGCACGAGGCTGCTTTGTTTTGGACAGAAGAGGTCCATGGATACAAGCCAGGCTGTGTCACTTTGCCTCACAGCCAGCACTCAGTCTCTGGGGTCTGTCTTATTTAATAGCAGAGCCAGGCTGACCCATTTTGTATGGGGCTTAGCTCCACACAGAGACAAACACACGCTTCTGGAATTCCCAGAGCATGGACACGCAGTGCCCATGGGCCTGAGCTGCCTGTAAGGCACAGGCATAGCCTTGTCTGTGCAGAAATCACTGAAATGCTTCTCTAGCCCTGCTGGGCCAGGAAACAGTACAGCCTTGCTCTCCCGGTGCTGTGTCTGAAAGATTAAGCCCAGTCAAGCCAGACTGGTTATGCTCAGAGTCAGCCGTGGTGAATCTGCACCCACATGTGACCAGTCTGCAGCCTGGAGATGTGGAGAGCTGAGGACTAAGTGTACAACTATGCAGCAATTAGCCTCGAGAGCTTCCAGCAAATACAAGACAATTTAGACTGACAGGAAAATTTTCCAAAAGACACAATAGTTGCACAAAATGTGAAGGCTCCAGAAAGGTCTCCGTAATCAAAAATAGCAGAATATAACACAAGGCATTGGCCCTTTTTTCCTCTCTGCCGAGCTTCAGACCAGAGTAGTTACAGCAGGGCTATTTCTGATACACAGAAAAAGAAAATTCAGGCTTGAAATAAGATCAACTCTTCGAGTTCAGTCCTGCAAATCAGACAAAAATTAAGTAATATTTTGAGAAGCTGGATAACAATCCCAGGGAAAATGGTGCCTGTCTGAAGGCACCAGTAGAGGCAGCCTCTTCAGGCCATTTGTTCACACAGGCTTGACGTTTCAGGGCTCTGGGAATAGCCTGCTGTGGATGTGTTACCAGACTCCCAGGGATGTGTGTCATTCCCTTGCATTCCACTTGCTGAAAATCACAAGCTACTGTCAGCTACATGGAGTATGTAATCTGAGAAAATGCCACAAATAGCAAACTGTCAGCTCAGGAAAGATTAAGCCAAATGCTCTTCTGTGCCTCAGAAATGGAAGCAGTGACAAGACTGATACAGCGTAGAGAATCTCAACTTCACAGACAGGACAGAGAAGGCTCCCCAGTAAATGTTCCCAACTGATAGGGCTGCTCTGAGTGTATAGGTGCTGGTAAATGAGAAGCAGCTCAGTGGATAAAGGCTCAGAACAGCCAAGGTAACAGACAATAAGCTGTGATTGTGTGTGACAGCACAAGTCCAAGTAACCACAAAAACTTGCTGGGTAAAATCAGCATGTCCTGTGGCTTCTTAGACAATAAGTCAATCAGATATGCATGGGGTTTTGATGTTTTTAAAGGTTTATCTGCTTCAAATCCACATAAATTATACTAAAGTGTCTAAGCACTTTTGGTTTAATCTCACTCTCAGTTCCCAGTTGCTTTATGTGCCTTTGAAAGCTTTCCAGCGATCCCTATGACCTTCTCCATGCCAAGGCTTTATCTAAATTCTTTCACCTCACCTTTGCTGCCAGCCACACAGGTCCACTGCTGGGAGGAAGAATGGGCGCTCTAGACTTGCATGCCCTGTGCTGCACTGCTCTCCCCATATCTGCACAGAGGCAGACCTGGTGCCCATAGTATCAGCTGTTCATCTGGGCTGAACACTCCTCCTCCTTGCTGAAGCACCATGAGAAACACCCCTGGGGAGAAATTTAAGGGAAAATGTAACCCTTGTTTTACTCAATAATACACTCTCCTATTTATGTGAGTGACAAACTATATTGTATCTCAGTTGTAACATGTTAAGGAGTGGAAACTTCCTTGAGATTGAAGTCTCATGTCTCTTTTCTCTTCCCCAGGTTCTTATGGAGATGCAATCTCTCTGTTAATCCCATATGACTATCCAAGCTGGTTCATACATCTCGGAGGAACAGTAGTCTCAAAGTTCCTGGAAATTCCATTAGAATAGGTGGCCTGGTAGGAACATCAGTAACACCATGGAAGGAAAATCTGCTGAGTGAGGTCAGCTCTTATTAGACTCCAGAGAATCAAAAAGGGACATATGGGTTTATGAATGTCCACATGACAAATTCATGTTGGGGTTTGCACTACAAGGGATGCTTAAGAAACTGTATTGCAGTCAAGGTTTCTCTCTCATGTGGATCCTGTGGTGTCACACCACAGTCCTCATTAGAAAGTCAACCAACCATGAAACAATCACAAGGCTGTGTTATATCCTGTGTTGAAGCAATTCTTGCTTCTCTTGTAACAGGTAAAGCAGACGGGAAAATACACAGTTTGCCAGATGTACCAGGGAGACAGAAAAAAATATGATCTTTCACCAGATGAGAGGTTTGGGGTGACGTTTTTGGGGTGAAGCAGGTTCTTTAAACAGTGATATTGAACAGCGAGTAGTGGTAACTGCTGGAGCAGTTTCTGAAGCATGGCAGATATTCTAGGTGGCATTCCCCACTGGAGGCTGGCAGGTGGAGTGTGAAACACATTTCAGTCTTAGGCAGTTATACTCCATCTGTGCAAACACACTGTCACAACCTTGTACAAGTTCTATAAAGGAGCACCAATAGGCCTCCACAGGCTCAATCCTGAAAAGCACTGTGAAGTTCCCAGGCCTGAGCTTTCCTGTTATCTGCTAAAGAGAGCTGCACCAAATGGCACACAACAATAAGAAGAAATACAGAGCTCCTTGCACATAAGGTCAATAGATAGCTCGGAGCATGTCACTGCAATCAAGCTAATGAAGCATTAAAGAAATCATGTATATGACCCAGTATCACAGACTATACAAAAGTAATGTGCTTTATCAGCGTCCATTGTAGCGGATTTTGTTGTGTTGGCATCTGGGTTCAGTGTTCAGTCATTCTTCAACAGCAAATGCTTACAGTGCCACAACTCGGTGATGGGCTTGTGGGAAGGCTGCTATCGCCAGCTGGATGAGATTCACAGCTATCCAGACTATGCTAAAATATGCTGAGAGAAGCTCAACACCAACCTCCTCTTCCTTGTTATCCCTTCACCTCCTTGTTTGTTTCTTATTCTTATGCCTTTTATTCCAGACCCTGCCCTTTCAGGACAAGAACTGCCATTTTCTCTATATTTCTCCTGTGCCTGTGGCAATGCAGGTCCCAACCCAGTGGAGCATCTCTGTGCTCTCACAGCACAAGTGTTGGTGTGAGACAACAAAAATGTCTTGTTATTTTACTGTTTTCAAACACCCAGCTCATAAGTATTTCTGTGTACCACAGCAATGTCTAAATGGGATCCTGTTATTGAAGCTAAATTTGTTCAAATTCATTTCACTTACAACAGGTACTAAAACTGTCTTCTTGCAGCAATAGCCTCACTTTCACTAATCACCATCTCATTCAGACTGTATTTTACACACTTGATTATTCAGTTTTGCCCTGAAAATAACAAATGTGCCATTGTAGGCAAGACGTAAAATGCTTCAGTGCAACCCCTCCATTTCTAACGGGTTCTCTGTTTGTTTACATTATACTGTAATAGCTATTGATCTTCACACGATTATGGAATCCAGACAGCATTAGAAAATTCATTAATGATGACTATAGAAGCTTTAAGCCCATTTAAAATGTTCTTCACTTTCAGGCTACTCTACATGAATGACAACATCTATTATGGACAAAGGCACTGTAACCACCCCTAATTTGCAAAGCATATTATCTGTGATCAATACTGAATGATAGAGCACAGCTGACTGAAAGGGCCAATTTTGGAATTCAAGCGACATATGGTTTAAATCCCACAGCAACCACCCCGTGCTAACTAAACAATGAGGACATACAATATCCAGGATTTCTAACGCAGTGCTCCACAATTAACACAGCTCTTCCCTCGGGAGTAATGCCACTATTTACATTTTTGTTTTTCAAGGACGGAGAAAGAGCTTGCTGTTTCCTTCATCGGATGTGACAAGGTGCAATGCATAATGAACAAAATGCCATAACTGCTCAGTAAAGGAACTTTATTAAGCATATGGACTAGCTTTATAAAAAAAGAAAACCAAAAAACACTTCAATGAACGTTTTGTTCTATCAAGAAACTGGTTTCAGGGTTTGATTTTTTTTCAGAAAAACAAACAATATCAACAAAATCACTCCTACTACAGTTGTTTCACAGGGCTCCTTCCAATAGCACTAGTTTTATATGTCCTAATAATACTTTCCAGGAAGTCTGTTTGTTTTAGCTCTAGCCTACTTTGAAAGACAGATAATGAGAGAGACTACAAGTGCCTAGCTTACTGCTTCATTTAGATTCCATGACTGTTGTCCCAGCTTTTTTCAAGTTATGTATTAATGAAAAAGGGTTATGAAAGTATTTTATTAAACATTAAGTACCTTGGCAATGCAACTAAAGGCATAAAACACAGCAACCTACATGACAATTACATATTGGAGCTCTAAAAAAAGAAAGCATTTAATAATTATGGCTTTATATAATTCTGATACCTATAAAAATTCTGGACCAAACTCAGCCCAAGTGTAGCTCACTGAGTCATTGGGCATATAACAAGGATGAATTTAGTGCTTTGCATTCATGGGAATAGCTTTGCCTGTAAGAAACCAATACATTTTTCAGCAAGCCACATAATAAGGGACTGACCCGAGCCACATAATTCACATTTTCATTCCCATGCAGACTTCCACAGAAGGAGCTGCATGCATGGCTTTGCTTTGGGTGCATGTTTGCTCACAGTACACCACCACATATCCCAGTAAACCCTCTCCATATAAAGCTACAGAGTTCATATAGCTTATCTCCCAAACTGTAAGGATAGTTGTTCAATACATTTACACAGCAGTAAGCACAATACAGTCCTTAACGGTGCATTTAGTTTTCCCTGCCATGTGGTATCTATGACATAGGTATGTGCCATGGCTGTGTGCTGTGGTTCCCCTTATCATCTGATATTGTCCCCTCTCATACTCTGGTCAGTGAAGTCTGCAGTGACATTCTGTCTATATACGGCTATAACAGGAGCTCAGACACTTCCGCATAAAACTGGTACTAAAGGTCAGTCAGCAGAACCCTGACCAACTAAGAGGTATAGGTGTTAAGTACATTATATATACTATCCATGGTAGCTCTTTCTATATCAGGACAACTTCATACAACTGCTGATCAGTGCAGAGGTAGGTGTGGGAGGCAGAGGGAGGCTACAGTTACACAGAAATCAGGGCACAGAAGGGGCTGCCCCGCATCCAGTCTCCAACCCAGGTCAGCAGGCAGAACACAGACATGCTGTGTAACCAAATCCAGAAGCTGGGAGGAACTATCAGATCCTACCACTTAGACACAGCCATTGTATGTCAAGAGGTGTGTGTTTAAGCCCCATAACTACCAAATTATAACAGTGCACACAAGAAGTGTCACTTACTCTAGGTGGCACCACATGAGCCTCTGCCCACCTGAGATTAGGGATGTAAGGTGAGAAACACTTGGAGTTCTGTGGGGTGAAGCCAGAGGTATTGAGAGACAGCAGTGATGAAAGCTCCACTGATAGTTATCCATATCTGCAAGTTTCTACAGACAAAGGTCTGTATATCAATTGCAATTTACAGCATTCAATTTCTGATTTAAGAACAAATTCACACTTTATACACAAACACATGGGTGTGAACTAAAAACACCATCTCTCACCCCCATCACTGGCTTTAGCAAAGACATCATTTTCCCCTTTATGTACAACCAAAGCAGATAAAATTCAAGATTATGAACCTGAAGTAAAATCTGTTGGAATACAGTTTGTGAGCAATCCATGGGCTGAAATATCTTAGCTTATATATAAGCTTGTAGTTCACAGAAACTTATATAAGGTCTCCAGGCTGCTTAAGGATCACAGATTTACAGAAGAAAGCATAAATTCCATTCAATCAAAAGGAGAGCAAAGAAAATTCTAGGGGAAGAAGGAGATATCATAAAGAGTGGTCAAAAGTGATCAAAGCTGCACTGATCTGAACTGAAAAAATCTTGCCAAAAAAAATCCCAGCTCTCATAAAAGATGTCTGGAACCCCTAAGAATAGGAAGCTGTTTCCTAGAGAAATTTTAGTCCAGCCCAAGTGACATTGTTATGTAAAAAAAACCAAGCAACTTCATGGGACCAGAATAGCAGAAGAAAAGATAAGCACTTTGCAGTCTTAGTCTTAATGTAAAATTGACCACACCAGCAATCGTAACCTTCAACTACCTTGATATTCAAGGTAAGCCACTAAGAAGAGAAATTCATACATGGTGCAGATAATGAGGTTAATTTTTCTGTGAGCTATCATGGAAATTATTAAAGTACGTTATCAGTACTTTGCTACATTTTTTCTCGGTATGGAAATCAATCTTTCTTTCTTCTTGGCTAGAGCATAAAGCCTGAGATTTATAAAGCCTTTTAAGGTGCCTCTAAAATTAATGGGAATTGGATGTCCTCATTACCTACATGCTTTGAAAAACTCAGCCAAAACGCATAAAATGCATAGACAGTGGCTATCATTAAAACCTCTCCAATTTTGCCTTTGAAAGTGGATAAGGATATCATCATGTTCAAATGATTCCCTGTAAAGAATTTAGCATCGGGAATATTAAGCGAACACTACAGTGCTCACTGTAAATTACTTTCAAAGGCATGTGAAAGACTTTAATGGTGCCTACAGCAACAACTGCATGAAGTAAATACGGTGAAGTGAACCTCTGGGGACCAGTTGCCAGCACTGCAGTAGTGAAGGAATGGAAGTTATTATATATCCTAAGTATCCATTTTCTTGCTCCAATTGAAAGGTCTACTAGGCTAGGCTATATACCCTTGCAGCTTATTGTCTGCTGATATGCATAGGCTACAGTCCAGAGGCGTGAGTGCTGTGGGGCTGTTTGGGCTGGTTCTGTCAAATCAGTTGTTGAAATCATGGTGAGTTCCCAACCGCCACCTGAAAACCTCAATAAACCATCTTCATTTCACCATTGCCGCTCTCTTGGGCAAAAGCCATGTTGCTCTAAATCAGCTCTTTTCCTTAGTCCCACCTTTGCCCTTTTTCTCTATATTCTGGGCAAAAGGGGCATCCTTGCCAGCTGCCTCCTTCCCCAGTCTTGACCATGCTTCCTTCCTTGCTCCATCTGGCCGGTAAACGAGAATGGAAGCAAATCCCAGGTCTGTAGGATCACAATGAGGGTCATGCAAACCCTAGGCGAAGTTTTTTCTGCTGTCACTACCCTGCTAGCAGTACACAGATGGACTAGCTTATATCTAGCTCTGGCACTGATATCATAAACATAAGTAGTGTAATCACATTCCGCAGTGGAGTGCAGATGAGGAAACCAAAGGAGAAAAGCTTCAACCTTGTATAATTTCCATGATTAAAATCAACAGCAATGTTTGACTAATTGGCCCACAAAGGCCTTTGCATTGGCATAATTTAAATAAGCTTAAAAACAGAACAAGGTTAAAAAAACAGCACCATTCAGCCTACCAACCAGGCTACAGAGTCTTTTCACTGAGTTTGAGTTGCACAAACCTTTTTTGTCTCTGTAACAACCCCACATACCTTTCTATTAGAGTGCCCTGCTGAAAAGTGAGGCTGATGGACGTGTTTACTCTCAACATCACCAGCCATTTCACGTTTGGACAGGGTCATGGTATTATTAAGGGACTGCAAGAAGAGGGTGAAAACACATATTTTGCCTCTCCTGGTCCATGCCAGTGCCTTATCTTCATGTATCTCCTTACCCCTGCACAGACTTACATGGAGGCAGAGGAATCAGCAGGAGAACCAGCAGTCATTAACATTAACTGTTACAGTCTTTAACAGCAACATGTGTGACATGATCTTATGTCTTGGACAAGTAGTCATATCCCCATGCATCCCCATGTATAGGGCAGGTGGACCCTGTCCTGTGTCTGCTTTCAAGTTAGCTTCAAAGTATTCTTCAAAAGATGTCATGGTAAAGCTGAGTTAGAAGCAGACCAGGTTGGGTCCTGGACATCTCTTTCAGCACTATGGCTGAGATCTCTATCAAGAAGGCCATGAGTGACCACGTAGGTTACAGCCTACCCAAAAGCACCAGATGAGATCTTGACTGCATCTGCCCGTCTCTAAATGATTGCATTAATTCAGTTTGAGCCAGAAAATAAAGCATTAGGCAAACTTTGTTATGCTACTGTTGCTGAATTCACATTTGGGGCGGCAGGCCAGCGGGTGACAGAAACCACTCTGGCAACTGCTAATTGGCCTTAGTAAGGAGTAAGTCAAAGAGATTGGCCTGGGGCAATGTAATTAGCAAAGTCATTGGCAGCTTATGCCAACAGTCTAATTTAGAAAGTAATAAATAGTTAAAACAGCAGTGTCCTGGGGGTAGGAGCACGTACATGCGAGGATGTCTGACATGGTGAAACAGCTACTGCCCAAGGTAGAACCTCTCTGTAGTGGCTAAGCCACCACCAAAGACCCAACATGTCCTTCTGCCAGAGTGAGTTCTATACCCCTGGGTCTTGGATGACAGTCTAGATTGGAGCAGGTTTGGGGCTCTGATTCGTGTGTGTCATGCATCTGAGATAGAATGGAATTCTTGGAATAAAAACATCACTATCCACCCACTAAAACCACTTCGCTAAGTAAAAAAGTTTCAGATGATTGACGAGTGGTGTGGGTCTGTTCCTGTGGCCACCCCACATGGAGGATTCAACTGCAGCTTAAGCCAAGGGACTGTACAAGCGAAGAGGAACTCCCAGGCTGTGCCCTGCCCAGGCTCATCACACCGCACATCTGACAAGATGAAAACCAGTGGGCGTGGGTCCATCCATCAGCTCACAGAGCAGGGTGCTGAAGGGAGGAGGAAGAAGCAAGGATGGAATAGAGAGAAGTGAGGAATGGGCTCTGTTCCCAAACACCTTGCTCAGCACATCAAGGCTTGCTGTAATTTGCTGCCCACAGATTAACAGTTAATTACTGTCCCCTTTAGCAAAGATGAAGCAGGGAGGTGTGTGAGGGACACGGTGTCTCCCAGAGCAGTTCCTGAGACAAGGCAACTACCCAGCTTCTGCATCGCTCAGAGCGAAGCCTTGAGATTCACACTAGCCCAAAGTAATGAGCCTGGCTCTGGCAATAAAGTGATTGTGGCAGTAAAGTGAAACAGCCATTATGTACTTGGCAACAGCTCTAGCCTTGAGATAACCTGCTTTTTAATTGAGCTGAGGAATGTTTTCATTCTTTCTCAAGTTGCATATTATTTATGGGTACTATGTGTAATAATAAAAATTACATATCTTGGCAAAAACAATGAGCAAAAGTCAGCTGGAAGAACACGACACAGCGGGCGGATATTTTTCTAGAGAGGCAGTCATCTATTTTAAGTACCATTGTGCTGTTTCACTGTGGTAATCCACACAGAAAGCAGCAGAATGCTAGTGATGTTTCTGTACGTAGAAAGAGACCCTAATTGAAAGCACAACCTCTGGGCATATGCCATGAAGTCCCTCACCTTGGAGCCCCATCACACACTCATCTCTTTACAGATCTCTCCCAAACTGTACTACAGCAGAGATGCTGGTGGAGAGAATGGCCACAAAAACGACACCTTGTGACACTGCTCTGTAGTGTTTGTCCTCAGCAGAGCATCTTCCCACTCCTCTATAAAAGAGGCAGCAAAAATTGTTCCCAACTTCCTTCCACGCTTCAGTGCACTGAGCACAGGCACTATTGACAGTTGGGGTGGGGGGTGAGGAATGCGCTGCCTTTATCCATTTTTAATTGCTGGAGACAAAGTTGTTCTTTAGGAAATAAATACTTTACTACTTTCCTCTCCCACTCTCAGCATGCCAGTGTATTTAGTTTATCGATGGGCATTTAATAATAACTTTCAATACCAGAATTCTTTCAATTGCTTCTTCAGATTTTTGCTCCAAACCGCTGCAGCTGGATTACTCATGGGAAAAGCTGAGGAAATGGATTGTGTGTACTGTGTGTCTGCAGAGAGAGAGAGCACAGAATCACTTAAACGATAAATCTTTTTTTTTTTTTTAAGTATTTTTCTTTTTGCAATAACCTTTTATCTACAACCCTGCTGTCACAAACATGCTGTTTAACACTTTGTGCCCTATCATCATTTGTGAAGAGAAAAAGCAGGACTGCACTGCACACATTATCTTTAAACTCCTTTGTACCCAACAGGTCTTTGGGCCTATAAACCAAACATGAGGAAAAAGGAAAGGAAAGGAAAGGAAAGGAAAGGAAAGGAAAGGAAAGGAAAGGAAAGGAAAGGAAAGGAAAGGA
>JANHGN010006985.1:0-52699 GCA_024605025.1 Megaceryle maxima | reverse complement strand
GAAAAGAAAAGAAAAGAAAAGAAAAGAAAAGAAAAGAAAAGAAAAGAAAAGAAAAGAAAAGAAAAGAAAAGAAAAGTCCAGATTCTTCTCACTGGTTCCTAGTGACAGGACAAGAGAAAATGGGCACAGACTGAAACACAGGACTACATCATCTAAAGAGCTCCCTTCCAACCTAAATAATTCTGTGATTCTTTAAAGACATTGCTGCATTTCTGGTTTTCAGTTTAACATGTCTCAGAGTCATCTATGGAATTTTCTCCCTTTCCCTTATTATACATAAGGTAGCACCAGGGAATATTGAACCTGAAGAAAAAAAACAAAACAAAACAAAACAAAAAACAAAGGGAACAGAAGTACAAATGTGACATGTTATATCCTCAGTCTAAAGGAGAAGCTGCATAGAGTTGTATCTTTTGCCAAGAACTTACATGCCACACAGTATTCTCAATAGTAACACAATTCAGTGTTGAGTGTTACTTTGCAAAAATCTGATCAGATTTTGCTTTCTGATAAAAAGCAACACCAAATTGTCAGTAATTGTCATGTCTCGCTTGAAATACCAAAGTGAGCAGGGAAACTGAAAATGTCATTTGTTTAGTAGGGAAATGTGGCCATGACAGTCTACTGCAATTTTGGAAAACAGGGAAGATGTGTTAACTTCAAGGTTGCGCTGTCCAAACTAACCTTAACAATTCAAATATGTGTCTTGGCAGAGGACCTAAATGACTCCTCAGAGAAAACCTATCATAGATCTCAAAGAGGAAGCAACATGACTGGTTAAGAAGTTGTCAGATGCATTTATAACCAGGTCAGCTGAGTACTTTTCTAACTATATAAAATCACTGCTGAAGTGTAAGAAAACACTTCACAAGGAGACAGCCAAGAAACAGTTGCAGAAGACAGATCATTTAAGCATCTTTGAAAAGTCTGCATTTTGTATTGATTTCTAGAAGGGTACTAAAAACCAAAACAGATGAATTTGACCCACTTTGATGCTTTAAACTGAAGAAATGCAAGAGACTTTGGGGAATAGCCATTGAAAAAACAATCTTGAGTAAATGAATGGATATTGGCAAGAAGAAATTATTCCTGAAAACCAAGAGTTATATTAACTGCCTTTCTAGTTCCTATATCAGCTGTACCTATTCCACACCCTGCTGCTAGGACTAGATGGTTTGATAACTTACGGATGAGGTACTTTGATACTATGGATATTCAGACTTAATAATACGCCACCTTGAGAACCAAGTCCTCGCATAGAGAGCTCAAGTCTCTAAGGACTTTTTCTCCAGCAGTATCACATAACTGACTGTAAGCTTTAGGAATATCTAATAATGTATTTAGACCCTGTGCAGACTAGTTACTGTGGGTTTGATCAAAGAAAGTCTCCATTTCTCTCACATCAAATATAAGCCACTTATTTTCACCCCAAAGTTCCCTAATGCCCTGTTTCTACTCTTATCTCCAGTTTGCTAGTGTGACTCTACAAGTCAGTGAGCTACCTACACAGGAGAAGCCATACCTTGGATTCCTGCTGATTTTAATTCCTTTTTGAAGGCCTTTTATTTAACATAGAAACAAAATATCTGAGGTACTTAGAACAACAAACCTTCAGAGTCTTGGTTATATCCCCTTCTCCAATGCTCAGCTGCCCTTCTAGATCCAAGCCAGATCCAAGTTTTTGTATCTTTCTTATTTAGACCTTCAGTCCTACTAGTCTCCTCCTGTCCTTCCAAATACATTCCTAAATTCTTCCTGCTATCAAGTATATAGAGTCTTTTGCAAGTGCTTTCTGATCTTGATCTTCTCACTTCACTCTTAGCATGTGCTAAGAGTAGGAGGCAAGAGCAAATGCTTCTAGTGTGTGTACTTGTGCGTCCAGAATAAGGCCTGCATCACACGGTGTGGACAAAAATTGTTGCTCCTGCACATTCCCAGCAGCAACTTTTACTGATCACTGTCAACAATATTATCACTGTGCTCCCACCTACTCATATAATCAGATTATCATTATCACCCTTGACCTTTCACTGAGCCTCATTCCCAATCTTTGTCTTGCAGACCTTTCTGCATAACATCTACAAGATACCTTTTCACTCCTCTAGTTAAAATTCTCATCTAATTCTCAACTCTTCATAACTTGCTTATTGAAACCACCTTCTCTCTAGCCTTCATATATGCTTTCTTGTCTCACTTGTCATATCCATCCTTCATGATGTGTCTACTTCTTGCTTTGGTCAGATCCCTTCTCTCTTACATCTTCCACTGCTTCACCTCTTATTTTGCAACATATGTCACAAACCCTCACATTCACTTGCCCCTATACAGATTTCTGAGTCCGTTTTCTGGAAACCTCATTGTTGAGAGGCCAGCTGGTTCATGAGAGCAGCCCGTGTTTCAGAAAAACACCTTGATGATTTTTCTCCTCTGCCCTCCCTATAAACATCTGCAAAGTTCCCTTATTGTAGCCATCAGATCCTTCTTTTGTGATGCTATAGGAAAAATGCTGCTTTGCTGAGACCACAGCTTGTCATGCTGACTAGTACTCAGTGTCTCCTTATTCTCTTCATCTGACAGTATCCAATTTTCCCTATTCTTTTGGTTTTCCCGAAAGAAGTTGTATCATCTGCTGTTAGTACAATTTCTGAAATGCCAAAGTTCTGTTGGGGGCATCTGGTTGTAATTAAAATTAAAAAAACCTGATTCCAAGTTTTGAATACAACATTTACTAATGTGTATTTAATACACAGGGCTAACCAGAGACATTCCTTAGCAGACTGAGTAGAACCGTGGCTGCAAATTAACTTCAAACAAGAGTTTTGCAAGTGAAGAGCTACAAAGAAATCTACCCATCTACCTCCATTTTCAGATGACAATATGACAGAATATATCTGCAAGCTGGCAGATCACTGTTGTATTTTCAAAGATGTTAGAATATTTTGGTTTAAAGGCAAATCAAACTACCAGGATGTAAAATAATTAAAAAGTATTCCCACCTGCTAGAAATCAGCACAGTCACCACGACTTTAACAGGACTGTGGCAATTTATGTCAGGTAAAGCCCCTGCACAATATATTTAGAAAAAACACTGTTGATTAAGGGAGCAGTTTCTTGCTGATGACTTTTCATTTCAGTATAGCATTTCCATTAGTCTCGACAGAAAAATCATTCCAGTTAGCTTTACTGTCCCATACTCATCACCACAGAAGGGGTGGTTGTTGCCACCTCAGAAATGCACAAGCAGAATGCTGTGGTAGCTACGGAATTCACAGTTCAAACACAGGCACTACATTTTATTGGACCAGGTGCATTAGATGCAAAAAAGCTGACTTAAAATTTAACAGTTAATGAAATGTTCTCTTTATAAAATAGATTTTTGAATCAGTCTTCTTAACATTTTCTTAGCAAAATACAAACTGTGACCTAGCCTTCTGAAGAGGTCCCAAAAAGCAAAGCAACTATGATTAACAACATACCCTTTCACGTGGTATATTCAGCAAACCTGAACCTCCAGGTTTTGCAGCTTGGATTTTGCTTGCTAAATCTTCCTTTTGTGTTTACTGTAAGCGTCTATCACTTACCGACCTTCTGTTTTTTATTTCTGGTAGGTGGACTATACAGCATTTGTATTCTGGCAGCCTGGCTCCGCATAAGGACACACAGTGGAGTCAGAAAACTTTTTGTTCCTTGTTAAACACTGTGCAGTTCACTCGCCGTGGAGCAAGAGTGGCACCCAGTGGCCAGAGATTAGTCCGATACTCATGCCCTCAAGTTTCTGCCTTCTGCGTCCTACACATCTCCTGCCAGCATTTTGAAGACAGAAATCCTCCTGTGCTCAAGCTCACAGAGTACTCTATCACCTCTGTACTTGAAAGACAGAAGCTACAGAACTGAAGCTAAAAGGTTTCCCCTCTGTACTGGTTTTTTGTTTTTTTTTTTTTTTTTTTTTTTTTTTTTGTTTGTTTGTTTGTTTTTTTTCCTGAGAGCATAAATAACCCACCACAGGTATTAAGCACTCAAAAAGGGTACCACTTATTTCTGAGGGATCAGACAGTGGCTGACTCGCCTCACATAAGCACAGAAGAAGGAGTTCAAGGACCTCATCTAACTCCAACACATTGTCCAGTAAGTCCAGATGAGGTAAACGTGTTTTCAAATTGCCCTATAGAAAATGCAGCAGCAGGACAGGAAAACCGAGAGATGGAGCCTGCTTTGTGACATCCCCTCGTGTGGAACATACAGGCTCTCTGCTGCTCCCAGTCCACGGCTGGGTTTTACAAGACCATAAATAAAATTGTTACAAAAGAGGCATAGATGGTGACGCAGTGTGGCAATGAACTCTGTTACCTGTGCGATAGTACACAGTTCATGTAAATTGGTATTTATTTTTCATGATACACAACTGGATTATAGAAGTTTGGGTTTCAATCGCTATGGTATGCTGTACTTTTAATGAAATTCTTTGTGGCAGCAGTTGCAAGAAGTAAGAAAGATTTTACTCTTTTTTTTTTTCTTTCTTTAGTTTAGGGATACTTAATGCTTAAAACTGGAACATCAATTTTTAAAACAAATTTGATTCAATTTTTAAAACCAAAGCCCTCTGCCCGAGAGCCTAATTAAGACGCAAAGAACTATTACCCCCCAAGAAGCATTTTCCAAGATGAGTGTTGGGTGAACAAGAGCAAGTTCACTAAAAACAGCAATGTTCCACAATGCTGTAAAATTCCCGATGGTAAATGGGTGATAATGATGAAGCAGCTTGCAGTGTTGAGTCTGGGTTTGTGGTTTTGTGTCTTACTTGCAGTGTGAAAATCCAAATTTCTGTAGAGGCAAAAAGGTAATGTGAGAGTAGTTTTGATTTTTCTAACTCCTGTCATTCCTAAAATTTCACCCCAAACTTTTCATTAATTGATATTGTTTCTAAATGCCCTAGTACCTAGAATGGTATGATCAAGTGGAAATCAAAACTGTCAACTAAAACTAAACTTTCTCCTGTGGATGGCTACAGCTTGAGCTTGACAATGTGACCATGCAGATTAAAAGGCTCACAAATCAAAAAGCACATCAGAAGAATCGAGCATTAAAAGAAATTCAAATGTTTTAAAATAAATATAGTGATTTTTAGACATCTGCTGTGGCAATACTGAAAGCCATGGATCTTTGTACTTCCTGAATTATGATAGGAAAGAACTCAGCAGTCTGGACAGAGATTTCTGCCAGATTTTCTGTTTATGGGAAGTCTTTGTTCCTTGAGTGTTTAATTTTTGCTATGCAACATTACTGAAGTGGTAACAAGGAAAATACTGTTCTTGATCATAATGTGGCCTGAATAATCCACAGTGGTAGACTGACAGAAGTAGGAAGATTTTCCCCATAACTGGATTGTTTTGCTCTAGGGGAAGTAATGGATGTAGTAGTATGACTCTATTTCCCATTGACTGTTACCATTTCACTGAGCAGAACATTTAGTTCAAAAAAGGTATTCTAAAATGCATTGCCTCCACTGTCAGATAGCAAGAAACCATCTTACAGATCCTCTACAGAATCCTCTGCAGAAAACTGTTTCATGACAGTTTTCCACTTCTTTGCAGCCTGTGGCTTCTAAAATTACTGTGACTATGCAAATGTACATGTCACTGCTGTTATCTTACCTAAACTTTTTCCACTTTGCTAATTTATTTTCTTCAGCATTTTATCTGGTCACAGACGTTTTCCTGAGGGCAGGCAGTAACTGTGCTGTTTGTACAGTGCTTGGTGCAATGGGCTCCTAAAAACTATTTAGGATCCTTATGAGGCTGCTTTAGGATCCTTATGAGGCAATACAAAAAATAAACATTTTATTTTAACAAACAATAGAAAACACTGTCTTTGAGAACAAGCTGAAGAATAGAGGCCTTATAGCTTGAAAATACTTCTAGCAGGGTGGAAAATAAAAGATTGCATCTAACCTCTTTTGAGTGCTACATTTACAACTTGTCATCTTATTTAACTTAAGTTGATGTAAAATAGTTGTCAAATAGATTTCCCTGTCTTCAAATTTGAATGGCATTTAAAGAGCATGGTGTGGACCCCATTTTCTACAACATAAAACTAATAACAATACTCTCAAGTAATACTATCATTTTAGATCAGTGGTCTTGCACTTCCTTTTAGAGGGGTTTATTTTTAAGTTTTAACAACCTAAACTTAGAACCAACAAATAATTAGTGTCTATTAATGAGCTCAGCAAGTCTGCAAAATTCAGAACTGAAATTGCCACTGAAATTCCACAATTGCTGTGGAAACCCAAATGGTACACATGCTTTTCCATAAATATGGCCACAACTTTGGTTTCACCCCTTGCAATGCTGACAGGTGAACCTGAACTGAAGCTGCAGTCAAGAAAAGGAACTCCAGGTGATCCCCTAAGGATGTCTCTGCATAGCTGATCTCATGATCTGAATCTGAGCTGCTTCAAATGCCTGGTTTATCTTTTCCTGGCATCTATCTGATATGTAGAGAATGTGCTGAATGGTTTGTTAATTTCAAAATAAACAGGTTCTGTCTCTAAGGTCAAGACAAAATTGCATGATAAAACAAGTCAGATGGTGGATTCCTGCCATTCTCAAAATAAAATATTTAATCAGCATTCCAAAATTCTGGGGGTTTTTTTGTGGTTTTTTTTTTTTTTTTTTTTTGGTTTGTTGGTTTGGTTTTGGCTTTTGGGGTTTTTTTGTCAACTGCTCTCACCCTGGAGGAAGGAAAGAAAATAGTTTAGAAACATGTTTAATAGAATCTTGGGCCGGGCTCCAGCATCAAAATGTAATTACCCAAAGTCTAACTTAAGGGGCATTAAATTTTTATTATTGCTATTTATGGTAGTGCTCTCCATATTCCAGCTGCTTTCTACATACTTAAGGAGTATCCTGACAATGGTGCATATAAACCTTTGTCGCTGCACAAATACCAGAAAGTCAGTCTTGCCACCAAAGACCTTATATTCAAAGCAGGTAAGACTGCTATAAGGCAGCGAATGTACAAAGGCAAGCTTGGAATCTCCCAACAATCACACAGCAGATGACCGGGACAGCTGAGAACAAACTCCTCACTTATGGGTCACTGCCTTGTCTATGGCACCACAATGACTCCTCAAGTTTCTCCTCTGGACAGCAAACCCTGGAAAAACAAACCTTTCACATGCAGTGTGCAGGCCATTAGAAGGCCACCTTCTTAACAGAATCACATGATTGGAAAGGACCTCCTAGATCACTGAGTCCAACCATACCCATAACAAAAAACACCTAAAAAAACCCCCCCAAAAATTGATGGCAGAGCGTGAGATGTGACATGATAACTAAGAGTAATGCAGAACTTCCAATAGCTTATTTTTCTTTTTGCAGACTTCAAGGTATGTAACCAGAAACGTCTTCCAGTGACAACTCCAACACATCAAGGGAGAAAGTATTTTCCATTAAGAGGTTGAAGAGTCACAAGGTGGTTGTCAGGCATTCTCAGGAATGGAAATATTCCTTACAGATTTTTTTTCTCACATAGCTTCTATGAACTTTGTTAGGGCCATAAGAAGCAAGTGCTCTTCCGGCAGGCCCTACATAACTTGCAGAGAAATGAAAGGGCAGATTGAACAAATGAAAGCCAGGAAGACTCACTTTTTCTCTTGCAGAATATCTAAGACTTAGTTGGAGATATCTTCTAGAAATGGCCAGATGATGTGATGAGTTAAGGTTTAACTCATCCATTTTGCCTTTATGAGTTTTAAGGGGCCACCTTGACTCTCCAACCCCTACACTACTACCCCTACAGCAACTTTAGGAGTCTGGAAGGCACTTCAACTATAAGCTGGAATTATTATTTTAACAAGTGATTCTTCTATCTAAATTTTTCTATTAGCACAGATAACTGTATTTATTTCAAGTACTTAAGTATACATCTTTATACTTTATTATTATTACAGTAAGAGTTATGACCATTTGAAATATCTGGAAACTCCTGTATGTGCATCTAAGCAAGAAAGAGCTTGTACTTTAGCTATGACAGAATAATATTTGTACACAAAGAGAGAAGACTTGAGGTTGTGAGATGAAAAAGCTCAGTCTTAGTGACAATCAGGTATGAAATCTATTATTAAAACAATGCTCTAACATAATATTTTTTAATGAGAAAAACTTTTAAATTGGCATCTTTTGCTTTAGAATTCAAATAACCTGGATGCCTCAGCTGGTTATGAAGCCCATACACTGCATGGCATTTTCACATTTGATCTTTCTAAGACCCAGTTCATATTCCCTCAAATTTCTTTATAATTCGAGTAGAAAAATCACCATTACATTATTTTCTTGTAAAGCCCTTCCAGAATTGGGTGAACAAATATAATTTACAATCCCACTTTTTCACCAACAGGTGGAGCTTACATTTTACATTTCATTTATAACGACTTCAATATATATTAAGACAAATACTTTATACCTCACGAACTCAAAACCTCAGTGTTTCCTGTAAGATTAGGACCACGACATTTTAGTCCAGTATTTCACTGTATGTAAACAACAAAGCCTAGGCCAACTCCTTTTCTTCCTGACACCAACTGCAAAGTTCCCTATGCTTTTAATGACTGCGTAATCAGATCCATTTTTATTTTTCTTTAAATGTGGCTCCTTCACATTGTATTAGCTTTCCTGTTGGCTCCACTGATGTTTGCACATGCATTATTTATTTCACATGCATAGGTTTCACCTGTGATAAACTTGATTGATCTCAGAACAGGACTGAACCCACAACTGTGAAGAGATACTGATGCAGATACTGTGTATCCACCTTTTTCCACTTAATTCTTCACAGGACAACACCAAAATACATTAGAGCATCTGCTGTTATTATTTAACTAGAGCAGGCTATTGATGGCAGAAGCTATGTCTAATACACAAAGCTATTTAGAATTCCACCCATTATCTATCTTGAGTGAAGAATTACATTTTGCAAATCCTTTAATGTCTTCATTTCTTCTAGCTACTTAACAATAGCCTTGATTATCTGTGGCTTTTTAGTAATTGTTTAGCTTTCTGGAAACATCTTAGATTTCACTTGTACTGTCACAGTAATCACCAAGCACAGAATTATAAAGGCAAAATATAAAAAGAACCTTAATATCCAACAATTATTCAAAAGTGCTCTGGGTAAGGGAACTTCCTTAATCCACTGTGACAAAAGATTGCAGGAATACTCTGACACAATGGCTTTTGATGCTACCAGTGAATTTTAGAATGAGCTAAGCGGGACAATGTTTTGAGGATATAGACATAGACATAAATATACATGCACATATATATGAATATATGCACTTAGATATTGGTAAAGGATATTGTAGCTAAAATTCTGTAGCAATATGTAATTTCTCAGCTTATAATGTAATTAATCCTTAGAACAGTTACTAAATGTTTCTTCAGCATTGATTTCACAGTCAGAGCAAGACGTGTGTTGTATGACTCCAACTGGAAAAACCTAGATATACAGAAACATAGATACATTTGTATTATCAGGAAATTAAGAAAGCTATAGGTTCTGATGAAATTCTAAAATTAATCTTGATACACAAGAGACGAGCAGAGACAGATGTGTGAAGTACCCAAACTAGCTGAAAAAGGCAATTGGCTCACTCAAATTAAAACCAAAACAAAGAAAAAAACTCAAAGAAAAAACCACAAAACGGCCAAAAAACCCAACAAACACAAAACCCCCTCCATCGTAACTCTAAGTGTCCAATTCAATTCCAGGCAGATCTGCCAATCTGTGAACCCGCATTCCTTTTTTTTTTTCTGTGTCTTTTGAAAACATACCAGCAACATCCAAGTGCTTCTTTCTGGAGTCTATGGGTGACAGCCCTACTCCTCTGAAGGGGTTGCCGAACAACTTGGCTTACCACAGAAACGGCTGATCGACACTGTAAATCACCATGACAACTGCCAACGTTTTGGGTTTGTTTTGCTGTGGGGTCTTTTTGTTGTTTGCGTGGGAGGTTCTTGTTTGCTTTTGCTTGTTTGTTTGATTATTTGTTTTGGGGTTTTGTTGTGTTTTGGTTTTGGTTTTTTTTTTATTGTATAGAATCATCTTTGCCGTGATAACGCATACACCGAGTCGCTCCCCTTTCAGGTCCGCCCCCGCCAGCAGAGCCTACAGCTCCCACCGGGCCTTGCTCCGGAGCGTTCCGCGTGGAGGCAGCCGGACCCCTCCACCTAAACCCAGCAGCCACGGGAGCAGCGAGCAAGGGCGGACTTTCCGAGAGGCCCATACTGTGTCCGCGGGAAGGCCGCCAAGCACGGCCCGAGCTACTCCGTGAACCCACGGACCCGCAGCAGCCTCAACGCCGACCCAACCGCGCATGCGCACGAGTTACGGTTCCGCAGCCCCCACCCTCCTCGGGGCGCATACATGGCCCGCCCTCCGCGGGACACGGAGCCAATCAGGGCGCTGAGCAGACGCAATCACCTTTACGGCGATACGCCAGGGCAAAGGAGAGGCACTTCCTTTTCCGGGTGAGCTCCCACTCTGCACCGTAAGGAGCCATGGCACTGCTAACGGGCTGCTCGGAGGTTCCCTCTTTGCAAAGGCGGGGACAGAAGGAATGTGTGCGGATAGAAGGCGTGCCCGGCCGCTTCGCACCTTCCCTGGGCTCTGCACGACACCCCGCTTCCCCGGACGCGCTGACACCTTCTGTGCCCGCGCGGCCGGCCGCTCTGCTAGCCCTGCGCGCGCCGCCTCTCGGAGCATGCGCGCTGCGGCGTCGGTCCTGGGTTGAGGGGAACATGGGGCGGGGCCGCTCCGAGACCCCGTTCTGCTGCCAGGGGAGGTCTGCGGCGGCAGGGCTCCCTGGGCAGGTCTGTGGGGTTCGGCTCACTGCAAGGGGTCGATGGCCGCGCTGCCCCGGCCGTCTGCGTGCGAGCGATGGCTCGCTCTGCGTTCCGTCTGACCGCCGCTGGTGACGCCGGTCGCCGTGGCAGGGGCCATACGCTGCCTCTGGCCCATCGGCATCTGTCAAGTGACGTCTGCACTGAACGCTCCCCTCCGACCTCTGCCTGCTGGTCACGCCACTCTGCGGCCTTCGTCAGTGCCTATCATGAGGCCACTGAGGCCTGGAGTGCAGGAGGCGACCTCTCCCGCCACAGACCGTTGCCTGTTGGGGTGTCCTGCAGAAAGCAGGAGCGTTGTGCAGCAGGCCCTGCTACCAAGCTAAGAACTCGGTGCTGGAGCTTGTTTCCCCAGCTGTCTGTAGCCGTGAGGCTGGGGCTGGAGGCTGTGAGCAGCGACAGGGAACATTTCGTCCTGTTATTCTGGAAGTTATTTTTTTTATTAGCTAATGCCAATATTTACCCTTGGGATTCCTATCTTTACCTCTATTTAGAAAAGCAAGAGATCCAGTAATAAAAAAAAAAAAAATTCTACTCCAGGGATACTTCAAGAAAAATATTCTGTCTTTATGTGATGCCATAAATTCAAACAGATCACTACTAAAGTAATGAAAGATATACGCTGAACAATTATGAGAAGGTTTTGTTTTACCTGATGTTTTGGCAAAGCTGAAAAACAAGACTTGACCAAATCCCACCAATACTTGTTCCGTGTAAGCAGTGCATACAGTAGTCAAAATGCTGATGTTTAAAATGTAGCACTTGTGTAATGATTTGTAAATCATGTCTTAGTTTGTAAACTTAGTAGCATTTTTAATATTAAGTATCCTTGAATTTATTGCATATACTAGAATCCTCTTTCCAATGTGTCTCTCTAGGAGGAAGGAACAAGAGGTTTGTCTTATGGCTGTGCCAGGAAAGGCAGCAGCTTTCCATCTGCCTCCCCTGCCAACTGTTGGAGAGATTATTAAACTCTTCCGCCTTAAAGCACAGAAACAACTTTCCCAGAACTTTCTGCTGGATTTGCGATTGACAGGTTAAATATTTTATTCTAACATTTGTAGTTACTATAAAAAATGTGTCCTGGTTTTCTTCCAAATCCAGTTTCTAGCTAAGGAGATGATGTTTGCATGATGACATCTGTCAAACTAATGGCAGCTCAAGGGTAGAACTTTAAATACTTAGTTTAAGACTAGTTTATCTTACCTAAATAGATTTTACTTTAAATTCCTGGAAAATGTGTTTCTTTGTAAATTAAGAGTAATTTTTAGGTAGAAGCTACATTTCTCTATAAAATATGGGTTTCTGATTGAAATGCAAAAGTCCAAGCCTAAGTAGTACTTTTACCATTCAAGTACTATTATAGTTTATAAGTTTGATTCAGAAATTAGTATTTTTTTCAGCTTATTATGTTTCAGAGAAAGTACTGTAACTCATTGTACAGTTTTATTTATACTGTGGTTAGGAAGATCATTTGTCTCAGTTTATCAGGAAAGTAGTGAACTTTCCTTTTGAAACTAGCTACATTGTTCTGAACAGTTCAGTTTTCTCCACTTTCATGTCAGCAGTGGGTGGCAGAGCTGGCACTGTTCAGTCTGTGGTGGGTTTCTTTACTGTTCTAATGGGAGTGGCTGGGTTTTGCAGTAATAAATGCAGTGCAGCATCATGTAGCTAATGATTTCATTACATTTGAATATTCAGGTTGATAAATATCTAGGAAATGAATGCAAAACTCAGTTCCACATCCTGAAGAACTGGACTTGTATCCTGGAATAAAAATGTCTGTATGCATGTAGTAAAACCTTACAAGCAGGCATGTCTGCCGGTATTTCTTATTTTTATGGTATACTTAAGAAGTTAGGGAGTGAGCAGTGTAATTTTTCTCAGCATCTTCTCTCCATGGTCCTTTGTTTCATTAGCTACATTTTTAATCCTTAATCTGTTTGCTTTCCTGGATGTAATACCCTCCCAGTGTTGTATCCTTCCATTTATGTACAGATACTCTTCGCTCATCTTTCAACTGCCCCACTTCCTATAATTACCAATTGCTTGTATTCAAATTCTTACTTTACTGAGCTCCTCCCTCATAAAATTGCTCTGTACATACTGTAATCTTGGTAGAACTTTGCTGTGTCTTTTTAACTTACTGAATTTCCTTGAAACAGAGTTACCGTAGTAGAATACCTTGGTAAGGATAAGTAGTGAGACTTGAGGACATTGAACTCAAGTGCTTACTTGCAGGAGAATAGTTCTGCTAGTTTACAGGTGAGAAGTAAAATTTTATTAATAATAAAAAGTTCTTTAATTATGTAAAGAGCAACAATGTATTATTAATGACATTAAAATGAAAGTAGTGTTTTTTTAAAGTTGAGTGTATCTTGTAGTATGAAACAAATCTGAAGTCTGTGCTGCCTAGCAGGTGTGTGATCATTTAACTGAGTTGTGTCACTGTTTCTTTCTGTTCTGAGATAAGCACATGTGCTTTAACAATAAACAATGGGTTTATCTTAGTGAGCTGCATCTTCTGGAGAATAAAGGCTTAGTATGTTCTTTGTGTCTTGCAGACAAAATAGTGAGACAAGCTGGTGAGCTGAAAAATGCTCATGTTTGCGAAGTGGGCCCTGGGCCAGGAGGAATTACCAGATCCATTCTCAGTGCTGGTGTTGAACAGCTTCTTTTAATTGAAAAAGATGCTCGATTTATTCCAGGATTGCAGGTACCTACCGGAGAATATTTTGCATAAATATATCTACAAGTGTCTTGTTGAGATCTCTGCACTGAAAGTAGGCTTGCTGCTTTGGTTTAAATTAGAGCTATCATCTCCTTGAAGATGAAAATACAGCAGTTAATTGCAGTTAGTTAGAGTAGCAGTTAATTGCTCCTGCTTTCTTACAGGCCCTTCAGGACCTGATTCTGACACTGATCGATGCTGAAACCTGTCTGTTTGTTTCAGGTTAAGATGTTTTGGGTGCATGTCACCATGCAGGTGAAATAGTCATTTGAAGGCTGAACATAATGTCCGTTGGTCTTAGTTTTCATTTCAATACTAATAATATGCTTTGAATCTTATAAAATTGTGAAAGCATATCTCCAGTTAATACAGATCAGTGTGGAAACATCCAGACACAGAAGGATAAAGCAATAATTTATTTTAAATAATTAAATAAACACCCTTACACTTTTGTTGTTCTCCTTTAAAGTTGGTACACTTTCATACATAGATACAGAGATACATAGGTCATAGATACAGAGAGTGTATTGAATATAGAATTCTTTCAGAAACATTTCATTTTTTAAACTATGCCCTTTATGTTTTCTTCACAACCTTTTGTTTTTGTAAGGAACGAGAAGGTCTGTATGATGGAGAATCACTTTGCTTGCATGCCAGGTTCACAAGAGCTCCTGAAACTGTGTTAGCTGCACATATTTGCCTTAAGTGAAGAAAGTTTCAGAGGGTTTCTGAGTCTTTATTTCAAATTAGACATGCACAACTGTGATCTGCTCACAAATTAAATGCTGTTCTCGTTTAAGTGTGATACTCAAAAAAACCCAAACTCCTCTTGATGTTAAAAGCACTATCAAAAAACAATATAACATTTTAATCCACTATGGCATAGGCAGCTGTCTGCTTCCTCTTACTCAATTTTCTAACTTTATTGATCTTACATTATCTTTCATCCTGTTAAAGCATTTATAACAGCTTCAAAAAAGATTTCAAAAATCATGTCAGATTAGTGAATTTCTATGCCATATAACTGCTAGTGTAAAGCTGAAGAATCAGTTAAGTGGTTTGCGCTTGAGGTTAGATTTGTTTTTTCTGTTTGGAAATAACTGCACTTAAAACATACAGGAACACTTAGTTAAGCTCTTTTTTTTTAGTACCTTAGTACTTTTTTTAGTACATGTACAAAGTACACGGCTCTTTGGCTCAGAGACGTGTGAAAGCTGTTTGTGCCCCTGAGCATATATAAATATGATACAGTCTGAAGATGGAGGTAACAGTGGTGACCAGTTTATTTCAGCAGTTTAGCCACTAGCACTTAACTGTTTATGGATTTGGATTTCTGTGCAAAGGCAAACCTGTTCTTTAAGCTGTTTTTCATTATTGTCACTTAAGAGTAATAACTAACCCCAAATATTATCTTTGTAAAAGTTGGCTTTGCTTTTGAATTTTGCTGTTTGTGCATAGCTTCATACTGTAAGAGGTAAGATCCATGCAACACTGAAAAACTTAACTAATTTTGATTATGTAAACTGACACCAGAAATGAAAGAATTGGTCATCAAACCAGAGCCAATTCTGAGTTTGCATTTCAGCCTTTATTAAATACTAGATAAGTTGCAGAAGTAGGATAGAAATTGACAAGAGAGTGGATTTTGTAATGTCTAAAAAGATAAAATATAGGTTTTCTCTGCTTTTAGGTACTCAGTCCTGCATTTTTGTATACTCCTTGGTCTTTAACGGTGTGAGTTCAGACTACTAGAGGGAGTATTAAGAGAATCTTTTCCTTCTTTTTAATATGAAAAGAAAAAAAAAATGACTGAATATTTCTGCAGCCTTGTATCACATATAGCTAAAATTGTATAATAAACCCTACAGCAGCAGGGGAGACAGAATATGCAACCTGAGCCTTCTTGCCATAGGTAATGGATCTAAAAACTTTTCAAAACCTGCTGCTTGCATTATTGCTTAAATCAGGTGGGGTCCTCTAAGTGGCCTGGATTTGCTAATTGTCCTTGTTGAAGAGACTTATAGCAGTCTTTTCAAGTTTCAGTTGTGACTAGTGTTTGTGGAATCACACATTAAACTTTTTTTTTTTTAAAGTAAATACATATTGTTTGCTTAGTTTTAACTTCAGTTGTGCTTTTTTTTTTTTTTTTTTTTTGTATATTGAAGTTAAATACATAACAATTGTTTCATTCCTGCTCTGGCCTAAAGTGGGAATCAGTTTGATTAATAATTGCTATGAATTCTGCCTCTTGCTTATAAACAGATGTTATCTGAAGCAGCTCCAGGAAAAGTGAGCATTGTTCATGGAGATATCCTGACATACAAAATGGAGAAGGCTTTTCCAAAACACTTAAAAAAGAATTGGGAGGATGGTTAGTATTTTAATTTCATTTACTTCCTTTTTAAGGCTTTTTTGTTGGTCTTGACTCTGGTGAGATAGCAGAAATTCACTCAGTGAAGATGAGTCCATTCTTTTGGTGCATTTTGAATAAGAATGAGATGAGCTGACTTTCTTCCTTTCTAAAAGCACAGAACCGACTTCCTCTCTTAAGACAAAACAGTGGAATTTGTGTGACATACACCTTAGTCAGCAGTGAGGAGCTTTGCAGTTATTAACTGTAGAATGTCTCAACTGTATAATAATGATTCTTGAAAAGTATAAAAGCAAATCAAATGGTATACTCCCTTCCCAGTTTCTTCCTCTTTTTGAAGAAGCCAGAAGCTATCATTGTTCCACTGAAGAAATTTCTGTAACTTTCTTTGGAACTTTGGAAATTTGTCCTCAAAAATTTAGTTTTCTCATTGCTTTGGTTTCCACTGGATATCTTTGGCAAAAGTAAAATCTACTTGGAAATTTGTGTGATTTCTCTTAGGACTTGGTTTGACCTTGCTTTTAAAACATGTAATATTATTTGATATATCAGAGATGACCTTTCAGTCCCCTTTTCCAAGTTTCTTAAGTTTCTTAATTTAAGGTAGAGTCACTGTCTGCAGCACCTGAAGAGCAGTAAACTGCTTTCTGACAAAGGACATTAAAGACTGTTCCACAGTATGTTTACCTAGAGAAATTCCATGCTGTATTTGCCTCAGAGTAAATTTTTTTTTAAATTTACCTTTCTTGAACATAGGTATGTCATTGTTGTCTTTGGAGCTAGCTAATTAGAAGCAAGATATACTTCGGTCTTACTGTCATCTCTGATATGTGTGTAATATCACAAATATGCTAGAAATATCACAGGCCAAAAAGTGCATAAGTAAGATATGCCAGGAAACCATCTTAAATTTGCTATTACCGTCTCTTATTTATATTATTAAATTCTGTAGTATCTAAGAAGCAATACATTTGCTTTTGTTTAGTCTGTGCACTCCTGCTCTAGACTTAAGGATGCCTGCCAAAGAAATACCTGCTTTGTGTTGTACGACATGCATACATTGATGTGATCCATAATTGAACAATACATATTACTTCTTAAGTCTTATTCTTGCTCTGAGACCTTTTGATTTCATAGGGCTCCAGGATGCTCTGTCCAGTTTGAGTTAGGTGGGATTATGTTTTGGGGATTATGAAGACTCAGTAAAATGCTCCTGGGAGGGACTTGTTAGGATGAATTAGGCGATTTACTCTGTACCTAGTAGTCGTAGTCTAAAATCTTAGAACTGCTGTGGTAGTCTTGCTGTTGTTACAGTTTTGCTGGGGTAGCTCAGCTACGATCTACTAATCAGATGAAAACTACTGATTTATTCAAATGTAGATGAGAATCAAACCTAATCGCTTTTTTCCAACTTATTACTTTGAATACTAACACAGTTTTGTCAGTGTGAGACAAGTATAAATGGAAAGGCATAATTTTGGCATGGCATGATAGATATTGTTTTCATATTTTAATTCTAGGTTGATAGGCACGTATCTTTCCTGATTACATGTTCTCTCATGGTCAAATCTTATCCAAAACTTTTTGACAGTTGTTTTTTTTCCATCAAATGTTAACAGAGCCGCCAGATATACATATCATAGGGAATCTGCCCTTCAGTGTTTCAACTCCTCTAATCATCAAATGGCTTGAAAATGTTTCCAAAAAGGATGGACCTTTTACTTATGGCAGGACACAGATGACGTTGACTTTTCAGAAAGAAGTTGCAGAGGTAAGATGTTAGTGTTTTCACAAAATTTTACAGATGCTAAATTCAACAAAAACATTGTTTACATGCAACCTTTTGTTTAAAAGTACAAAACCAATCTTAGCTGGCTTTAAAAAGAGAGGAAAGAGTTGGTTCAATTTTTAGTTTGTGTATCTGTAAATTGTGAATTTTAATAATGAGCTAATCATTTGCTCTGATCCTTTCACAACACAAAAATACTATTTTTTTTTAAATTAAAAAAAATAACAAATTTCTTCTGGAGGGATGTATTTTCTTGAGGTACTTAATCTGTGGGTTTTTTTCTGAAGTCTAATTTGTTTGACATTAATAGATTCTACAGCGCTCAAGGGAAGTTTTTAAAATATCTTCTCACACAGTCATTCATGCACCATTTCATCAGTCTGTTTTTCCTTTGCCCTCTTAATTAAAAATATTTTTTAAAAAAAAAAAAGACACCTTCCTTGAAATAAGGAAAAATGGAAGGTTAGCATTATTTCCAGTTCTGATTAAGCCCTTAAAACACAGGGAGTGTTTGTCAAGACCATGGAAACCAACTAGCTTTTTCTGAATGAGACTTGATATCAAAATTATTAAGGGATTGCTGCCAGTCTTTTGTGTGTCATTTGAGTTCTGTCACAGCAAGCCCAAGACAAATTGAGATTTTACTTTGTCTCTATACTTAGATTGTCAAAGAAAGCCAAACTGATCTGCTATGTAGTAGTGTTAATACTAGATCAATTAATACTAGATTGCCTGCAAGTATTGTGGAGTAAGTCAACGGTTTATTTCTGTTGCCATTGCATGAAACATAACATTAAATAGAAGCTTGAAAGACTTTTTGCTTTTTTTTTATGGCTTCTTAACAGCATCTCATGCTTCAGACTGAAGTACAACACTTCTTTTTTGAAAACATTTTTCTCTTTACTCCAGTGTTCGTAAATACCTTGTTTTCTGTGTGCAATCTAAATGTGTGTGGTGTTTAAATTTAAATCTTTCAAAGCAAAAATTCTAATAGGAAAATTTTGCTGGGTTTTTCAATACAAAATTACTAATCATTATATATATAAGTGTCATGTCTGCTATCATTTCGGGGAGTCATAGAAATGTACTGCCATTACTCTAGCCCTGCAGTCAAGATTCAAGACAAGTACTGAAGTATTTCCAGTAGGTGGCTCTAGTGAACAGCAGGGACAAATGCTTGGTATGCAATAAGCTAGATTTCTTAATTTGGTTCTGAGTTTGTGTGGTTTTAGGCATTAAAAAAATCCAGATCTGTTTCCCAGAAGGACTTCATGCCATTTGAGATTAGACCCTGTTGCAAAATATGGCTATTGGGCTATGATGTAAAATGCTAAATGATGATGGGTAAGATGCAAAGTTTTGTGAAAACAATGCAAAAATTTGCCTAGCACTGAGTGAGAGCAGAAATGCACTCTGTACTTTATATAGCTGTAACCAGCTGCGTATGCCATTGGTGACATGCAGATTATAGTGCTTCTGCACCCAGCGTAGCTCAATAAGATGTAAAATACTGTGCACTCTTAAGTTCCTTGTACTTAGAGTGCTGAGAGGTTAGAAGCACTAGGAAATAGAATATGTTGTTCAAGGTCATGCAATGAATCAGTGTTAATGTTTGTTGAATTTACATTCTGGGATCTCTTCACTCTTGTTCTTGTATCTATTTTAACACAGATCTTCTGCTGAAGACAAAATTGTTCATAGTTTCTGGTTTGCATTTCCATAATTGATTTGACATCATGAAAAGCTCATTTGAGACACTATTTTGTTTTACAACTAGAGGAAAGGATGATAATAAAAATCTGTGTCTTTTCTCTGGCCCCCAGGAACTGGTTAAATAACCATTGTAATTTGGCATTCACAGGCTATTCAGTACCAGGAAACAGTGTAGATAGTGAAGATAATAAGTAAATTGTTACTGATGTCTTCTACTCAACAGTTTGTCCTCACTGGATGCTTTTAAACTGAGAGCCTAAATATCAAAGAAAGTTTCAGTGTATATGCCATAAGCTCAGCAGAAGGGTAAGGTGGTGTCATGGAATAGAGCCATGTACTTTATTATCAATTAGGATAACTTGATGTTAACAGTAAGAAACTAAAGCAACATACCCTGTTATTTGTGGTCAAGCATGTTTTTGGTAATATAACAGGTAGAAAATACGTTTGCCTTTCTTGCTGGTGGTAGTTTCCTGCTTTTCCATTTCCCCGTAGCACAGCTACATTGGCATGAGTTATGTCAGTATAGACCTACTCCTGCAGACCACTCTGTTCTGATACGACTTGATTAAACTGATTAAAATGGCTGATGAGAACCAGCAGTTATGTTACATACTGAATTCTGAGGCCTATTGAGGAGGATAAGGTCAGTTATCCCCAGTGATAAAAATGGCACTCATAAGTGTTGAGCAGATCATTTTGTCCCTCTGTAGTTTTAAACTTATGGAATTGTTGCTTACTTTGTGGATAAGAATTTTTACCTTGCCCAAAATTCCTCAGTGTTTCCCCTCAAATCTACTATCTAGGCTCACTACTTTCTGACCCACTTCCATTAATATGAGTCATATTTCAGTTTATAAAGAAGATGTTTTTCAGTCTCTTAATTTTGAGTAAAACTGCGCAGAGTGGTTTGCCTGAGCTGCTCTGCCAATGTGATCTGCAGGCTTGGGAGGTGGGGTGCTAAACTGTTAAATATCTAGAAGACAGGCATGTTAGAAGAGCAGAATGCTTTATCATTTTGTATCTAACACTGCTGTCTATTTAGAACACTAGGTAGACGGTGCTAATAAAGTGGAAAATAATTCAGATTTTTGAGCATTGTGAGAAAAAATACCACTGTGTTTTCATGCCTGATATAGGTTACATACCAATAGTAATGTTCTAAAAAAAAAAGTTGTTTTGTGAAGTGGCTTAAGTACTAAACTGTGTTTAATATTCCTTTATATGGTCAGCTTTGTCAGCCTAATCCTTCATATAGGTTAATTCCTGTGACAGATGTTGCAGATTCATTGATAATGCAGTTTTAATACACGTTTATGAAAAGCATAATTGTATGGTGTAGTTGAAGACTGAAACAAATAGTTGTTGCTGAGGTACTCACTGAGAGTGGTTGAGAGTGAGCAGCATTAGAAGAGATGTCAAGTATTACATTGATTGTATTCCAGGTTAGGCTTCAGAATCTTTGTTTTGCTTCATGCCTTGCTAAAATTTTAAAAGCGGATGAAAAAGTGTTACCTAGTTAGCTGAACTCCGGCATGGCTCGCTCACTGCAGTTTTCAGATGCTATTGATATTTTAGAAGTAGGAACAAAGAAAATTTGAAGAACCG
The DNA here is from genome assembly GCA_024605025.1 of Megaceryle maxima. Lineage (NCBI taxonomy): Eukaryota > Metazoa > Chordata > Aves > Coraciiformes > Cerylidae > Megaceryle > Megaceryle maxima. Next base: position 31,589 of record JANHGN010006985.1, on the reverse strand, counting down.
AGGGAAAAAAATCCCACAAAAATAGGTCATGTTACAGAAGTATGAGGACAAAGGTTTTAGCGGGGTCAGTTGTGACAGGTCAAGGGTTAATGGTTTTAAACTAAAAGAGTAGTTAGTTTAGATGGAAGGGAGAAATTTTTTACAATGAGGGTGGTGGTAGAAGCCTAATCCCTGGAAGCATTCAGATTGAATGAGCAACTTGATCTAAAGATTTTTCTGCTCACTGCAGGTGGGTTGGACTAGATGACCTTTAAAGGTCTCTGCCAACCCAAACTATTCTGTGATTCTATTCTATGAATGTATTCTCAGCATTTTTGTGTTCCTTGAGCAGTGCCATACAGAGGTGTGTTTCTGCTGATGTGGTTGAAGTGGTTTGAAATGTTACTGGCCAGAGGTGGATGTTGTTAAGTTATCCCTTCTGTAGCTGAGAAGCAGGAACTAGCTGCCTGAGACTTGTTAGATTGTTTTTGTGGGAAGACTGGCTTGTTTGAATTGGCACTGGAAGGATTGCAAGCGTCATTCGGTCTGTTTTATTTCCACTGCAGAGGTTAAGGAAGTGCCTATCTGATTGTATTGTTAGACTTTGCAGCTCGGGGGAGGGGGGGGGGGTTGAGAGTAATAATGATGGAGAGTAGATTTTGTTTTGTTTTGTTTGGGTTTTTTTAATATGTTTCCTCTGAAACAATAATGAAAATAATTTTAAATGCTGCTGTTGATAAAAAGAACCAATGAGTTTTCTTTCTGAAAAAAGTATTTTATTTGTTCTATACTGATAGTTAAACAGACTTTCAGGAAAGTTGTTTAAAAATGTAAGAGTTTAGCAATAGGTTTAATTTATCAGGGATAGTTTTAATAAGCATGGCAGCATTTCATGAGTAGATTTTTTTCATCTGAAGTTAAATAATATGCAGGTGTTACCAAATACGCAAATTTGTTTTCATCTTTTTTTTTTTTATTAAAGTGGTGGGAAGTAAGGACAGGCATCTTCAAAATGCAATTTCTGCGTTGTTAGTGTAATGTCTTTTATCATTTGAGACTTGTTACACTGGGTAATTTTGATGTTGAAATCTTGTTCTAGCAGAACAAACAGAATGTATTTCTTGCCAGTGAAAGTGTAGAAAACCTCTGTCCAGGCTACTTTTCTTTTTAAGAAATTTATTGGGAAAATCAGAATTACTAAATTAAGAGCATTAAGTATTAAATGCTATTACTCTTAGATATTCTAACTTTATAAAGTAGATCCACCCTCCTTGCATATATTGTAAGCAGAGACCACTAAGTAATTAAGAAGTGTTGGTTTCTATCAGATTTTGAGTTTATGGAGATTTGTTTCATCTTGAAGGAGAAAAAAATAGTAATAACTAATATAGAAACAGTGGAAGGAAAGGATGTGAGAATACTGTCAGCTGGTGTTATGTTTGTTTTGAATCCTGCAGTCAGAATAGTTTTAGTTTTGTTTTGTGCCCATACAAAATGCTTTTGGCATTCATTAAGTTCTGAAGACCTTCAAGCATGTCCTTTTCATGTACATGTGGTTGCAGGACTGAGGTTCTCAATTAGGATGGTATCTTAGTGAAATGCTGCTACATTTCAGAAAAAAAATTCTAGATTAACTGGATATAAAATTTATATGAGTGAACAATTAATTAGTTTTTTTTAATTTGTCTTTGCCTTTGATTATACTGAAAATCAAGCCTTAATGTAACTTAACCACCTGGGCAGTTCAGTTTCATTGATTTACATGTTTTGATTCTTCAATAGAGGCTTACAGCTAATCCAGGAGGTAAGCAACGTAGCAGACTGTCCATCATGTCTCAACATCTCTGCACAGTTGAAAACTGTTTCGTAATTCCAGGTCAAGCCTTTGTTCCAAAGCCACAGGTAAGTTTTGATGTATTTTTTTTGTTTTTTTGTCAGCCAAGGAATATATCTGATTTTGAGTAAGGAACACAGTTGGGTGATCTAGTTCAATATTTCCATACTAGAAGTGTAGTGATGTAATATTCCTGTTAATGAAGCAGACTTGCTTCCAGAAGATAGTTACCTCAGAGCTTAGCTTTGACCCTCAAGCCTATCTGCAAGACCAGCATACTACTTTGGGTGTTTCTCGAGAGGGAGATTAGGATTTAATGACAGCATAGTCTGCTAGGATTGTAGCATTTTTGGAAAGCCTGCTGTTGTACACTTTGCATTTATAAACAATTTGGGAATTGTGACTAGAAAATTTGATGGGTCTTTTGAAAGACCCTGATATATAAAAGCTTTTCATTTGTCAGCTTTGTCAAAGATCTCTAATTTTACCATGTATATAATCTTTATGTTTCACCCTACTCATCTTTAGCATGTTTAACTCCCTCCTATTCACTATAACACTTTGTCACCTACATCCCACTGCCTGTTTAAAAAGTAACAGTCTTTTCCTGTCTACTCTTGAGCAAGTGGAAAAGAACAGTCTCTTTGCTGTCCTATCTACTGCCACTGTTTTGTATCAATAGCCAGTATGATTACAGGAATCATAAATTAATGATTTAAACTGCATTTTGAGCAAGAATGTATTTTCTTTTTTATTTATTTATTTGTTTGTTAAAATGTGTGCCTGACACTAAGTGGTTTCTGTTTCCCCTGAATGCATGTGGAAATCTGTTAGGTTTCAGAAGGAACTTGCAGATTTGGAAACTGCCTCTTAAACTGCTTGGTTCAGCTCATCAATACACCTCACTCCTCCCTTACTACAGTCTACCTCTTGGTCTTTTACTCTTCAGGCTTATCTCTTGAGAACCTTTGGAAGGTCATTCTCTCTATTGCAATGAATTTTAAGGCTTCTTTCCAGGCATATTATGATGATAATTTAAAATGCTGTTAGTATTTTTTGAGCAAGTAACTGTTCAATTATGTTAAATTATTAGTCATGACAGCAGTCTGTTGTGAGGAAAAATAACCATGCTTAAGACTTCTTACTTCTTATTTTTTGCCCCCCCCCTTCCCCCCAGCTCCTAGATGAATGAAAAATAATTTCAGGATGTCATCTCACTGTTAAATGCATCAAGTAGTGTTCACTAAAGCCAAAATTTCAATTTTGTGCTGGTAGTTTCTCAAGGTGAATGCAATTTGAGAGCACAGTAGAGCTAGTGTAGTCAGACTGAGTCTCAGAATTGAGAAACTATAACAGATATTCCCATTTTCCCATACTGAAAAGGCCGTAGCTGACTGAGGTAACTCATAGGGTTGTGACAAATGTCTTGGTATAAGCAAATCTTACAGTCAGTGCTCTGTTGAATAAAAAAGGCAGTACCACAAAAAGCAAGCATATTTTTATTTAATATATTTCTTTGTGTTAAAACAAGTATTACTTATATTGCAAAAGCAGAACATATTCAGACAGACTTGGCACCTCTTTTCACTATATTTTGTTTCCTTCAAAGCCCCGTTGCAGATTGGTCTTCTGTTTTATCCCAGTTCTTTTAGCTCTAGACTGATGTGGTTTTAGATATTAAAGCTCCTGACAGAATCTTTGTTTTGCTGGAAAGCTCTTGCAAGCGTAATGTGAATGAAGTGATGCAGTGCTTGATTTTTGTTTCATAGGTTTACAAAGAATTTCAAGTGCTTCTGTATAAGGTTTTAGGATTAAAATTTTGCTGCTCATTTATCCAATTAATACTTCATTTTGCTCATAGTACACAATTATTACCTTTTTCTTATGCCCTCCTGTGAAAACTCCTGTGGTTCTTACATTACAAATGTTAGTTTTAATTCACATATGTACAATGATCACAGTTTAGTGTCACGTCAAACCCCTTACTAAAGATGGAGATGCATGTTTTTGAAATGAGTTGTTTACTTTGTTTTCTCGATGAATGAATATTATTTCAACAATACTATGAATATTGAGATGTAAAAGACTCTTGGTTTATGGAATGGTGTTGCGCAGTGTTGTGTCTAAGCAAAGAAAATTTGTTTGTTTGGTCACAGATGAGTCTCTACAATACCAAATAACTGCCAATACTAGTGTTAAGAATAGTACAAGACAAGCTCCTTGGTGAATACACAGGAAGCTCAAAATGGCTACATAACAGTAGTAATATAAGCAAGATGTAATTCTGTTCTATGTATATGAGAATAAAGACTCTTTCCATATTAGATGCATAAAACATTCCACTTTCTCAGATGCTGTAACAGAAAATCTTACTTTTTCCAACAAACAGTACATAAAATGTTAAGGGCCCTTCATACTATTTTAGTGAATTTCAGGCTAAAAATACAGGAAATGAAAGTAGTATATAAATATGCCCCCAAAAAATAGCAGTTGGTTTTGTTGAAAGACTCATCCAGCATCATCATATTCCTAAATGTAAAGGCCAGTATCATACCCATCTTCATTCCCTTACCTATGCTAGCAAATTAACATCAGTTTGATTCTTGTTTAGGGAAGCATTTAGATAGAACATACTCTGCCAGTGACCAATAAAAACCAAAATCTGTGCATTGAAAGAAAAAGTTGAAGGCTCTAGTATTAATGAAAATAAGGGAGTTAAGAAAATAAATTTAAATAAAGCTATCATTTCATCACCATTGTTTGTTGCATTTTCCAGACAATAAATTATTTGAGCTGCTACAAACTAATTTGAGGAAGTGTAAGCCAAAATGCTTCCAGGTTTTTGGAAGGTAGACAACTTAGTTTGTATCCTGTGTGTTACAGTTTGCAGGTATTTTTATAGGTATGGTTACATTTCTGTTGTCACATTGATCCTCAAATCTTACATTCATTGTGTGGTGATTGATTAGTAGCAATTGGTGAATGCCAAGTAGACATTTCTTTAACAATAAAAAATTAAACCCACAGCAGGTGGCTGTTGGGGGTGAAAGAGCCATTTTTGGCAAGATCTGAATGATACTGCTGATTCTTCAGCCTGATATGCAGACTATACAATGCAGCTAAGATTTGGAACTATGGGTATTTGTTATGTTGGTTTTTCTTTGTTGTAGTTTAGTTTGGTGGGGTTTTTTGTAAAGAAATCTAGCTACCTCAGACAATTGAGATCTGAAAACGAATGGCAGATGTGCCTGCTATTTAAAAAACATTAAATTTGCCTTCTTGAACAGAGTGGTTGTGTTTTGTTTTGGTTTTTTTCTTTACATCGTAATTAAAATTAAGTTAAAAATGTAAAATACTCGATAAAATGTTATCCGTTTTTGATAGCCCGATTTGCTAAATAGAAAGGAGCCATTGGTACATTAATTGTACTGTCAGTTATGGTTTTAAATAGTTCAAATAATAGTTTCGTCAATAAATGTTACTTGGAAAGTCAAAGAACGGTTTGAAAAATAAACAAAAATGTACTCTTGTAGCAGACTTAAGCAGCATCTCCTACTTACTCTTTTTGTGGATCTCACTATGAACAAAATACCTTATGTAAACATAATTGCACCCCAGAGTTAAGTAAAAGTTAAGTGCTATGTTACATATTCTTTGAGATAATAAAACTACACAGCACAGGGAAAAAAAAAAAAAGCCTCAGTGGATAGAAATAACTGTATTTACACATAGTCCTTCAGGTTGTAACCCTCGTTGCTCTCCTGCTCTGTGGATGTGAAATGGTGCTGCTTCGGTGGGTAAATCCATGCTCCTTGCTGCCTTTTAAAACAGGAAGTGCAGAAGATCACACCTGCGATAAGCAGAAACCCTGCTGAAATGAATCCTGTATAAACTGCTCCTCCTGGTTCATGTTTACTGCTCTCTGGAACGTTCTGATCCAGAAAATTTGAAATAATTTCTCTGGTGTACCAGGATGTTGGCACTAATCCAAAGATTCCTGAAAGAATGAAGCAGACCCCTCCAGCAAAACAAGCATGACTTTTGCTGTCAGTGTCTCCTCCCAACTTTGTGCATTTCATTCCAACTGTAGTGATGCAGATCCCAAAGGCTGATAGGATACAAGACAGTACCATGGTGGTCCGTGCAGCCTGGATGTAGATGGGGAGAGACAGAACAGAGTACTTCAGGGTACAGCTAAACATCCCAGTGCTGTACCATGTGCAGTCCATCCAAAGTCCTTGCATCTGTGTTATAGCCGTTATGATATTTGAACCAACATCTGCATTTACCTTCCAGTTTGGTAGCAAGGTGGCTGTGATATCTCCAAAAACACCAAACAAAGCCAGAATAAAAGCAAAGAATTGCAGACTTGATGATGCCATGATGATTATCTGCTGTCACCTTTTGTCTGCCCGTTTCTCTCTTGTAACTGGTTGTTAGCTTCGTAGCCAAGGCTGTATGTAGCCCTCTGTGTAATAGGGAGGAAGGGGGGCGGGGAGGAAAAGTGCGAGGGGGAAGAAAAAGAAATCAGCAAACAAAAAAAGCTTGCATTTAAAATTAGAGCTATCTGAATGAGTATCTGAACATGACCCTGCAGCACAGGAAAGCAGCTGAGCTGCTATACACAAGGTACTTGAATATAAAGGATAGCAAATGGACAGTGTTTTAGAATTGCTTGTAAGAAGAAGCTGCTGCCCTTTCATACATGATTGCAGGCCACCAAGCAAAACTTACTTTACTGGAGCTGTTTTTAATAGTATACAGATTGCAGGCTTACTAGACATATATCTATTGTAAATGAAACATGAGAAACTTGCAGACTAGAAGTCATTGTGGGAAAGAGCTGTGGTAGAAAATATATTTTACTCTTCAACTACCTTCTTTAAGTTTGTTGATAGCTGTAGTCAGTTCCTGTTGACTTTATAACAATGAACACTGATAATGTAATTTTTTATTTAAGAAGTGTGGTTAAAGGTAACCCTTTATTTTAGTTATTTAAATACTGTCTGTTTTTTTGCTTAATAACTGTTAGGAAATGCCACATTTTTGAAGGAGAATAAGATTGAATTTATTTTCTGCAGTATTTTCAAAATTAAGTCATATGTGACTTTTCTAAATCAGTATTTTATTTTCCATCACCGATTCCAGTCCTTGACTTAGAACAGCAATATTGAGTGAGTCATAGGAGTGAATATGATCTGCTTTTGTCTATAAAATAAAATACAATTTTTAACAAGGATATGGAATAACTCTCTTTTGTAACTGCATTTTTTTTATCAGTCACCTGTCTGAAATATTTTGCAGATTTTCCATGAAGCAGCAGTTTTAAAAATTCATTACTAATAACTCCCCACTATTCTTGCATAGTAATTCCAATTTCACTTGAGAAATAAGAACATTTTTGGCAGTATGATAACTCTGCACCTGGGAAGGCAGAACTGTTGCTGTTACCTCAGCTGGACTGTTGGGATAGCAGATGAAGAACAGTGGTTTGAAACCTCTATGATGAGGATTATAAATGCTGTCCTGCCTTTTGAGTGGGGCTGTTTAGTTGTCAGTTTTTGTCTTTTATCAGAGTGATAGAGAAGGGGAGGCCCTCAGTCTGAATTATGCTTTCTAAGACATTCTATCTAAATATGAACAATAATGTTAGAATTGGTCTTCAGCATTAGAATTTTTTTTAAAAGCTGTAGTAATAGGGGATAAAGTTGAAATAAGTGGAACACAAAGTATCTGTAGCATTGTACTCTTATTTCAGTTCATTATGCATAAGACAACTAAGTTTCAATCAGTATATATCAGTCTTTACTGGCATTATGTAACAAGTAATCCTCTAATTTATATATTGTACTTAGTTCAGGTAATTGTTCAAGGATGTGCTAACTCTGTCCAGCATATATATATATATATTAAAACTGCTTATAGTTAGAGAGAATATTAACTACTCATTTTTAAAATCTTATTTCAAAGACCTCTCTATTTCCATTACCTTCAGTTTGTTCAGACTGTGAAGAGTTGCTTTGGCAAATACATACCATTTCCTATATCAGGCCCATGGGAAAGATGGCTTAACTTCCTTTTACAGAAGGAACTGACATGTCTGGATATCTCAAAACACATTCAAAAGCATATTCTGCAACAGCTAATTGGGATCTTGAATTAGCCCTTTTCATTGCTTCCTTTTTAAAATTTCAGCTTATACAAACATAAATGCAAACTGCTGCAAGTGGTAGTCATATATTACATTTAATGGCGTTAACCAAATTAAAGGCATGATAAATTCAAGTATAAGCATTGCAAACATAATAAAAAATACTGTTATGTTTCATTCCTGTTTGTGTAGCACTTACTGCTGGATGTGAGGTCTGAGATGTTTTCTTCACTGTAGATGTCCTGGAAAAATGCAGTTTCTCTTGAATGAAACTATCCCTTCTCATATTAAACTGCATTGGCATGTATTAACAAAATTTCTTGGAATGTTGTTTTTTTTCTCTTCTCTACAGCAAGTGCATTACTGCTGTTTGTTCGCTCTCTTAGTTCCATCTACCCGAGAATAAAGGAGTACTTTGTTTAATGAGTTTTGTTTGACAAACACTGAGTAAGGGAAAGCAAAGAGATTATAGAGAAAGCCACATGAAGGCCCTTAGTTCTAAATACATAATGATATCCATGTTCTGTGATGAAAACTGTGAGTGGTGATTAAAGGAGTAAAATCTTGAGAATCCATAAAGTCTCTGTATATTTATGGATTGGGAGGGGGGGTGGTGGTTGTGGGGGGGGGGGGTGAGCAGGCAAGGGGGGGGGTAGGATTGATTTAATTTGACTGAGAGCCACAGGATTTTGTTGTTAGTTGTTGAGTTTTTTTCATCACAGATAATCTTATTAAGAGTTTAAATTTCCTAGCAAAGAACTATGCAATTTATTTTAATTTGTAATTGGAACAGTAGGACATTTCTATTCAAATACAGGTTTTGCTTATCTCTTCTTAATAGCCTTAGCCTTCTTTAGGTCATCCTATAATTTGTTATCTTTCTATGAGTCTGTATAAAAGAATGAAGGAATAAAGCTACTAATAAAGCTTATATGGTAACTGCAGCACATCATAGAACTGGCCTTGACAAGTTGGTGTGTGAAAACAAGTAGGAGAAAAGTCTTGATACTGCAGTAGTGATAAACCCATAGGTTCTGTACCCGACTTGGTTCCCTATGATCCTGTTTGGTGAAAGAAGTTACTGTAGAACTGTTCTTAAATGGGAATTAGATTATTGCCATTAGTGCAGTAGCATAGTTACGTTCTGCTAGAAGTGAACTGAAATGAAACCCTCACATTGGAACAAGATTGCTACAAGATGCAGGTATCTGGCATTAGACCTAGCATTTGTCGGTAGTAGGCAGGTAAAATGCTGGTACTGAACTGGTTGATGAAAGTGCTGGCTTAGAACTATCATAATAGAAGCTCAAACAGTCTGTTTTAATGAAATTGTAATAATTTTTGCTTAGATTTCAGTTCCCTGTGAGTAAATTACAGCTTGAAAAAGGGTATGGGGATTTGCTTTTAATACAGCCCTGTTACAAGATATAGATATTGCCTGTCATGAGACCTTCACTGTTAATGATTAGTAAAAATTGTTTCATGTAAGGTTATTCTGATTTAGAGCATTGGTTTCATCAGCAAAGCAGCAGTTAAATTGTACTCATGTTCCTCCTACTGTACAAGAACATAAACAGATAGACTCAAACAGCAACGGGTGAATAATTGCTGTATTCCTGACAGTTCAGGATATATCAGTTGAATAATTTTCATTATTTTGTAATAATTTAGTATTATTTTGTAAATATTTCTAACATACTTGGTAGGATGAAAAAAAAAGTTTTACTAATAAAATTATCAGCAAATTAACTTGTTTATTTTAAGTGCTCCTTTGTACTATATTGGCTTTCATAATTCTACTCTCTGGTTTATGCATATTAAAAAGGTTAGGGGAAAAATAACACGTATAATTTTAATGCAGTAGCCAATTACAAGTGAAAAGCTTTCCCCTGTATCTGTTGCTATAGTAACCCGGCAGCTTTCCTGGGGTCCAAAGAAAACAGTGCCTATAATGGAACAAATGCTGAGAAGTGCTGTGTTTTGTTTCAGAAGGAGAAATTATTGCCCACTGGCCTTGAGATTGCAAATTGAGCTGTTTTTCTCTTAAACTGTACACTGCATCTAGGTTGTGGGTTTTTTTTCTCCTTCAGAAACTTTTGTTAAAGGTGCAGTTCCAACTGCCAAAGAGCCCTGATATCTCACAAGCAGTTCTGCAAAACTGAGGTGACCAGGAGATCCCAAATGGCCTCTGGTGGCTTTCTTAATCTTGAGGGGGAAATACCTTGTTTTATTTCCTGAGAAAAATGTAGATAAACATTTGCACGTGTAAATCAGCCCATCGCATTTCTGTACGAGGAGCAGGTTGGGTCTGTGAAGTACGTATTTGCCCTGCTCAAAAAGATGAGCTTTCCTGACACTCAGTGTGAACACAGGTTGTTACTGTGTTCCTGTGGTATTCCTGACAGGTAGCAGCAACCTGTGCCAAAGGTAGAAGCTATCAACGCATGAGAAACTGCTTTGGAAAATACATCTATGCGCATTTCACCGCAGATTCCTTATGTCAAATGTTCTTTGTCACTTCATTTCTAAATAAGTTCTTGTGTCGTTACATTTTAGTAATTTAAGTATCTTTTCTGTCTTTTGACTCTAGCTTTCAGAAAAGGTAGAAAAGTAACATATACTTGAAATCAGCAATGCTAATGCTGGAAACTTGTAGTGGTTTTGGTTTTCTTTTTTTTCCAGTAGCACAGTTAATTGGTATTTTCTTTCCTTTCTCTAGCCAGTATTTTCATTCATCTTTTTAAGTTCTGTCTACATGAAAAACTTACATTGTTCAAGTTTTATAATACCTGTTGAAAGCAGATATAGAGCCTCTGCTGATGAGGCAATTGTACTGGATAGATGTAGTTGACAGCTGAGCTGTTCCCATTTACTTAAGGTACAACGTGGATGGATGGCACCTTTGTGCCAGAAGGATATGTCTACATCAGAGGTTACTATGTTTTAACTGATTTTAAAAAAAACTTAGAACAGTGTTTGTTAATATAGTAGGAAAAAAAAAAACAAAACCAACACTTCTTTTTTAATGCTCTCTTGCTATGGGTTTTCTCAAACAATTGATACACTTGAGAGTGTTTTTAGAACAGAAACTGTTCTTTGGACTGAGCGTATCCTTTCAGTCAGAACCAGCACATCTTCAATTTAATGTCATGTAGAATCTGTTCTATGAATACCAGTATTGACTTTCAGACCTTTTAAAAAGATGGATGATTGTCCATTGTACTGGCAGACATTTTTAACAAAAGAGTAAATATTTGTAAAAGTCTAGCACTTAAAAATTTTGTAGTCATTCGGTACCAGTACTTGTACCAATTGTACAAATTTTCATTGTGATTCTCCCCAGAATTTTTTCATTTTTATTGTTTTTAGTATCTAGTGTTGAAGATGCTGCTTTATTTGATGCTGTGCAGAACTGGATTTTTAGCACAGCCTGTATTTTTTAATACAGAGGCCTGAATACAGAGCATTTCTGTATAATACAGTACATCTATAATTGCATGACATCTTTTGTGGGTTTTATATGTATGTATGTGTACATTGAAGGGAGGATAACATTTTGTTGTTTTCAGACACAGGGAAAGTTACCATTCTTTGAACCAAGCTGATTTTAGAACTATAAAAGAATTTTAAAAATCCCCAAACCAAAAAACAAATCTTTGTAGAATTATTCAAATATATTTTGGATGAACTGTGATATGCAGTGAAAATAGAGACTTGTATGGTCACCTAAACTGAATGCAATCTTATTTCTACTTACCATTCTTTTAAATAGACTACAATTTAAAAATCTTAATATGTTGAAAAGTAATTCCTTGGCTTACATTTTAGAAAAGTCTTAGAGCAACAGAAAACATGCAGGGAATGGGATTATAATACCAATTTTCTCCAGTTGCCCTTCAGGCTATATGTTGAATATTGCCTAATTTGTGCATCATGTAATAATTGTCTTGTGGAAAGATGTGAAGAAAGAAGTGCTAATTACTTTACAGATTACATGGAAGTTATTCTAGATGGAGGAAGTGTCATGGGGGAAAAAAGTACTAAGTCCCAGTGGCATGTGAACTTAATTGGAAATATGTAGGTAACTAAGACTAAAATTCTGTAGGGCGTTGAAAGTTAAGCCAAATCTTTATATTCAAATACTATGACATTAGTCACTACATAGCTAGCTACGTTTACCTGTTGCAATAATGTCTTCTTATGTTCCACCCATTTCTTGATGTCTAGCTGATTAACTTAGAAATAATGTGTCTCAGAGGAGTATATCTACTCAAATTTATCTTTCTTTTCCTTGCAGGTGGACGTGGCTGTGGTGCACTTTACTCCATTGGTGCAGCCAAAGATACAGCAGCCATTTCAGCTAGTAGAAAAAGTGGTTCAAAGTGTTTTTCAATTTAGAAGAAAATACTGCTTCCATGGAATTGAGTAAGGATCTTGAATGAAAAAATCTCAGATAATGGTTTTGTAAATGTGTACTGAATCAGTTGAGAAACACTTGTAGTTATGCATGTGATTTTAGTTCTCTCTTTTTAAATTTGTCCTCATAGTTCATAAGATCTTTCCACTTCAGAATGGTTTCTGGAGACAGAAGCCCCTATTACAAGAAGGATATGGATGTGCTGGAATGTGTCCAGAGAAGGCCACAAGGATGATCAGAGGGCTCGGGCATCTCTCCTGTGAGGACAGACTGAGATAGTTGGGGCTGTTTCAGTCTGGGGAAGAGAAGGCTCTGAGGAGACCTTGTCGTGACCTTCCAGTATCTTAAGGGGGCCTGCACGAAAGTTGGTGAAGGACTTTTTAGGCTGTCGGGCAGTGGTAGGACTGGAGGGAATGGATTAAAACTGGAGATAAGTTGATTCGGGTTGGACATTAGGAAGAATTTCTTTACCATGAGGGTGGTGAGGCACTGGAACAGGTTGCCCAGAGAGGTGGTGGAAGCCCCATCCTTGGAGATTTTTAAGACCAGGCTGGATGGGGCTCTGAGCAACCTGATCTAGTGGGAGGTGTCCCTGCCATTGGCAGGGGGGTTGGAACTAGATGATCTTTAAGGTCCCTTCCAACCCTGACAGTTCTATGAGCCTATGAGATTAATATCTTTCTGCTGTAATATAATTACTGTGCTTTTTTGTTAGTGAAATTGAAGTTATAATTACTAGGATAAATTGATGATCTTCCTAATAGTTTGTCATTAACCAAAACCAACACAAAATCTACAGCATTTGTTGGTCTGTTAAAAAATGAAAGTATCAAAACTCAGACCCAAATGTGGCAGTGTGAGGAGGAAGAACGTCTTCTGTGGGAAACTTTACTGATTTGGGAATAATGTCAAAAGGTCGATTTCTTGTTTCTGTGCTTGCCCGTTTATGGAGTTTTTGCTGAGTTTTGAAAAAATCTCACATCTTACTGAGGGAATTTACTAGGTCTTCTAACTGATAGAAGCAATGTGCAATCTGTTTGCCAAGGATTCTGTTAGAACTCCTGCGTGTGGAGTGGAGTGTGGGATTATTTTTTCCATGAAAGAATGGTTTCAGTTGACAATATAAGCAGAAGGAACATGCAATCACCATATCTACATTATGGAGAATATTTTTGCCGAAGTTCAAAAAAAAAAAGACAATCCAACAACTATTGTGTAATCTCAAACTGCTCTACATTCTTTTGCGGCAAGGAGGGGGAATCTGAACTTTTGAACGACACGTATTTGCTAGCAGCTTATCATACTTTAGTCCCTGTGTGCAGCTAAGAAACACAAGCTTCTTATTCTTTAGCTGACCTGAAAAAAATAGCAAATTTTGTTGTATACTAAGGCTATTAAGTTCAGTGTAAGTTATCTGCCCATCACATATACTGTGTACATTTGTGTGTAAATTTTGGGATCTGAGAGAGACGTGGCCTATAGGAGTAGGCTGTTAAGTCCATGAAGAAAAATACTGTAGTTTGAGCTACTCTTCATGGACATTTATAATATGGTTCCTAGTCTGTATATAAAAGGTGATTAAATCTTTTTGGCTCCAGATAAATCTTTTAACTAAAAGAGCAAAGGAGAGAATAACTTAAGGAGGGATATCAAAATAAGGATTGATCCACTTTAACCTTGCTGACCTAGATGCTGAACTAATAGGGCCTTTTTTGACCAGTGCCTGGAGCAGCACGTACTTTACACCAGATTGTTCCCAGAAGTTCCATTCTTTTGTGGTTTTAAACCCTTTCTTTACTTTGTTCAGCCTGCCCACCAAGAGCCAACTATCACTTACAAAGCCTTTTGGCTAGCTTGTCCAGCCACTCTGAAGAGCACAGCTGGGGGGGTTGGTGTGTTAGTGTATTAGATGCACAGCATTTTTAGGTTTTATGCATATATGACAGAGGCAGATCATTTGAAAATTGAGACATGCCCATTCATTGGGCAAATTTTCTGTCTTCCTGACCTATTATAGACTGAGAACTACTGCTACTGAGACCTAGTCGTTTCCACAGTTTGCACTTTGCAGCATGCATTTTTGTGAGACATTAAAAATCACCTGAACTAATACTATTCATTAAAATTTAGGGAACTTGTGCAGCATCGGTGCTAATGCATCTGACCACAGGGTAAATGAACTGATATGACTACCTCTGAACAGAGCTGAATTCAAAATCTAGGACTCCTAGCTTCTCCAAGTTCTAAATATTAAAAAGTGAATGATAATTAAATACACCTTTCCTCCTTCTTGGCTTTTTTTCTGGCATTAGAATTAAGGTATTAATGACGAGTTATAACAATATCTTTCCCATTGGAATGAAACAGTCTGAAAGAAAGTCATATGGTTTGGATCTGATCTGTTTTGCACAGTTTAATCTGTTGTTGCTCTGTAAATATGAAGCTGATTCTAAGCAAACTTTATGCCTCTATCCATACCCAAAGCTCTTTCTAATGTTAGCAAACATGCATGTGTTTAACATACAGTGTATGTGTGCATGTTCTTATAATTTACATTTATGCCTACCAGGCCCCTTACAACAGACCTACATTAAAGCTGGAGAGGGAAGTTTTACTAGGGCTGGTAGTGATAGGATGAGGGTTAAGGGCTTCAAGAGGGTAGATTCAGATTAGAAATTAAGAAGTTCTTCACTGTGAGTGTGGTGAGACACTGGAACAGGTTGCCCAAGGAAGCTGTGGATGCTCCATCACTGGATGTGTTCAAAACCAGGTTGGATGGGGCTTTGAGCAACCTGGTCTAGTGGGACATGTCCCTGCTCATGGCAGGGGGGATAGAACTAGATCGTCTTTCCAGGCAAAACCATTCTATAATTTGCAGAAAAAGGACTCTTACAGATTTCATTTCTTTAGATAATGAGTGGCAGAGATAAAATAATGACATACATAGTAGTAAACTTATATTAAGTAAATTTCCAAGTCGATCTCTTTACTCTTAAGGGAAGCTGAATTGTGTGTCTGAATTGTTTGTCTTCTCCCCACACCCTTTAGGATCTTGTTTCCTGAAAGTGGACGTTTGAAAAGAACAGAACAGCTGATGATGACAGCAAATGTTGATCCAACTCTGCGTCCTTTTCAGCTCTCCATGTCACAGTTTAGAAATCTGTGCAATACATACAGGAAAATGTGTGATGAAGACCCAAGCCTTTTTGTGTACAACTACAGAGAAGAACTAAGGCAAAAGAAAAAGAAGAGGAATTTACTTAAAGGCACCAGTCAGCCAGAAGAGACTGAAGAGGAAAATCAGCCCTGAAAACTGTAATTGCAGGAGACTCATTTTCTTTTTTTTAATTAGTTTCAACTCCATGATCTAGAGGTTTTCATTCAGTAAAAGGAGGCTTTTATGTACTCCTACATCTGTGCAGGTACAGAAGAACTACTTTTGAGAGAGAGGGCTTTCCCATTTTTTTTTATTCATTCCATTCAGCTGCAGACAAAAGTGAAAAAGCAGTCCAGTTACAAGGTACCTACACAATTTTTTAACGTCAGGGGAATGGCTAGAACACATACCAAGAACAAGGTATGTTGTGAGACATCTAATTAGTTAAGATACTTCTGAAATAATTAAATCTTGTATGAATGAAAGTGCATTATTGAAATGTAAGAAAAAATACATTTCATATTGAAGCACGTAATACAGTGTTTGGGGTTTTGTAGTCTTTTTATCCTGGAACATCCTACTGTGCAGAGTAATTTAAAAAACAAAATCCCAAGCTCTTGTATAAAAATACTCAAGTGACTGGCTTAAAGGAGGATAAAGTGCACAGATTGCCTCTAGGTCTGCTAATACTCTTCTCATTTCTGCAGAAGCAAAGAATTTGGGATTTAATGCTCCAACTAGAGAAAAGCAGCATGATAAAAACTAGAAAACATAGCTAAGTACAATACTTGTCTTTTACTGTACAGGCTGGTAGAGAAAATAAAAAATACACTCAAATAAAAGATTACAGGCCAAGCTTTGTTTTTGTATTTACACATATGTATAAAGTATAAACAGCACTTGAAACTTACAAAAATGAAATTTCTGCACTATTGTGCACTAAAACACATTAAAATAACTTAATTCTGCTTTAAATAAAGCAAAAATGAAAACCAAAGAAATAAAATGCCCAAGGTATTGAAAAATTCCTTTTGTAATGCTGCTTTCCATTGTAATCCCCTCTGCCACTCACTAGCACCTTTTCCATGTTCCTTAAAATACTAATGAGGCCATCCTTACCTTCCCCTCCCCAAAAGCACTACACATCATCTTAATAACTGCTTGAAAGGGATGAACTAATTTACAGACCTTGGCCAACTTAATCTATTTTTGATCCACAATAAATTAAAATAACTTAAGAATCCTTTACAGCTGTTTTTGTGGAAAAAATGTTATTAGTGCACAAAATCAGATAGTAGTTTTCCTGCAGCTTCCATGAATTTACTAGTTTTAAAGCAAAATAATTTTGTTGAATTTTATGTGGACTTCAAATGAATATTTTAAATGTAGTGTTTAGAAAGCTAGGATTTCCCATGCCTCTCCACAGCTTCATAAAAACAGTCCTCATTAACTACAGATGTTAAACTCTGGACGCTAAATTCTCTCTCTAAAATAGAGTTCAGATCCAGGTTTGCAGCATCAGAGTGACTATCAAGGGACTGGTGATGTTCTTGCATTGCCATTAAAGTTCCTCTGTTACGCTTTGTGCTGTTTACTTTTCTTTTCACTGGGCAGAAATGGCCACGCACCAGCTTTGGGTGCTCTCGTGTCTCAAAGCCATCTCCTTCCTCATTTTCAGCAGCCTGATCCCGTTCAGAGTCAGTACTTGGTTCCTCTGAAATCTTCAGCCGTTGGAACTGTATTTCAATGTCTTTTGTAGGGCTGCCCTTCTTTAGGCTCCGATAGTCATCATCGTCATCATCATCACTGAGAATATCAGATTCTTTGACAAGAACATTAGAAAAGTCAGATGCACAGCTCTGTACGTGTTTATCGGGAGATGAATTTTTGGGCTCCTGTATACTCTCGGTGGTGTGGCAGCTGCTGCTCTGAGTACTGCTGCTCAGGCTGCACTCATCAGAGTCTGGGAAGGTACCTTTCCCTGGGTCACCATTCCACTCACTACTGGATGAATTCTTCAGTACCTTCAGGGACCGTGTGGATGCTGTGCAGAGGAAAAAGGCAGTTTTATCTTTTCAGCAAATCATCAGCTGGTTACACTGTCTGTCTCAATAGCCCACTTAGAATTACAGTGTACATGGTCTCATTTGGTCATCATCCCAGGTCAGATGTGTCAGCATTCCGATACCAACAGTGCAGTACAATCCAGGGTCAAGAGTTTTCATTCCCCAGGGCTATATGCTTGTCTTCATGTGCAATCTATACAAAATCCTCTAAAAATTCTGGTAATGATTTACGCACCTCTGCTGGAAAGCAAGACTGATTCAGGCACCTCAAGCATTGGAGGGCCAGGTGGTAGGTGGGAGTTGAACTGTCCCAGGTCTTGTAATATTAAGGGGATTTTACAGACAACTGATCAGATGGACAATTTGAAATACTACATTATTAACTTAGTAGTTAAATAACTGTAGTTATTTAACTACAATGTATAGAGCTTGTTCTTAGGATATCTGCTGGGATGCAGATTTAGTGCACTGAAAGAAGAAAGACCCCTGCCTTCTGCCAGCTGTTTTACTTTGTGTTACTAGGGCTGAGTTACTGAAGGGAACGCAGAGGAAGGAACACTCATACTGCATGCCAAAGGGAGTCTGTTTCTTCCAAGCAAAATTAATTTAGGCCTTATTAACTCTTCCTTTAAGAGAGCTAATGACACATGACAGTGTGTGGGGGGGAGGGATGGCAAGTCCTTGTCATACACTGAGTTACAGAGAAACTTGCTACCTCCCCAGCCCAAAAAAGAAATGACATTGGTGGGTGTCCTGGTTTGGGTGAGAACAGAGCTGGTTCTGTTCAGTGATTTTACTTTTCAGCTCAGTTCTTCTAACTAACTGCACTGTCTGAAGTTAGCAGCCTGTTTTCACAGGCAGTGTCTGCTCCTGGCAGTGGTAACACCCCATGGTTAGAGTCACTACCAAGGATTGGTGTGCAGACCAAGGCCACTGCTGGATCTTGTGTACCACATTGGGGGGTGCAGAAAGTAAAAGGCTGCACCTGCAGGAAGGAGTGGACAGGGCAGGTGACCCCAGAATGACCAGCGAGGTATTCCAGCCCATATATGTCATATTGGGTATATAGCATCTGGAAGGTCTATAGCTTGCTTACTTGCTCTCTGGGGGGCTCCTGGGCTCTTTTTTCCCTCTTGGACCACTTGCCAGCTTTGTTTGGCTTGGCTCAGGTCCTCTTTCAGTTCCTTCCTCAGAGCATCCAAGAAGGACCCTGTCCATTCTGCCTTTGATCCCAATCTGTGTGTTCGTGAATCCAGTACCAGAATCCAGCTCCTGAACACAGCTCCTGTCTGCTGTGGGGCCCAGGCTGGGACTCCCCCGGTGCCTGCTCTACAACATCAGTGGTGACGGTGATCAGGGGGGGTTGGGTTTGATACTGGTTTTGTATATATTTGTACATATTCTATTATTATTACTTTCATTAAAGCTGTTCTGGTTTCTTATTCTAATCATTAAGTCTCTCTCCCTTATTCCCTTTCTCTTCCCCTTTGGGGAGGGAGGGGGGTTAACAGAGAGCATTTGTTATAAGTCTAAGGGGCCACCCTGACCCTAAACCTTGACAGTGGGTCAGGCATATGGCACACTACAGTCATGGTAATAACTGCAAACCTGCAATCACAGGAGTTCAGACTCCATTTTCCACTTGAGAATGTGTTTCTTACCCAGTTTGGCTGTTGCAGGTACCCGGTTCTTGAGTGGGACAAGGCGATCTTTAGACGTTTTCTCCAGCGGCAGCTCACATTTTATGTGACGTCTGAAATTTTCCCGCAAAATAGAACGGATCACCTTCACAATGTTAGTCTTGTTCTCACAGTCACTGCAAGTTTAAGAAAACAGATAACCTAATTTTTCCCTCTGAAGTAAGACCCTATTAGGATAAAATCTGCCTACCTCCTTTCTGCTGATGTACTTCAGTGCAGTGGGTTTTTTCAGTAGCTTGTTTTGCAGCTAATGTCTTTGTGTTGTTAGCATTTCACACACTTGGTGTTTTGAGATCTTGGTTACTTCCCCTTAGAAAAATGGCCTGAAAGGTAACTTCTGTACCAAGGGTCACCCACTTAAGTTGTCTTCCTCTCAAGTAATTTCTGCTAACCATGTGAGAGTCTGATAAAATCAGTTACTTTGCCCATGTTGTACTGGAACTTAGGATTGTATGTCTGTGGTGATTTCTGACATTGGATTGCTGCACCAAATTCACCCCCATTTCAAACTGTTCTACTTTATGCAGTTAAACACTGGCATAATGCTTGGATTCAAAGAGTGAGAGCTGCAGTGATGCAAAGGTCATGTGAGGGAAAATACTTTATTTTTTTAATTCCATTAATGTGATTTGTCAAATATAACCTCCATGTAAAGTTTACCTCAATGTAAAGCTTACCTGCTGCACAACTGAAAAACTGTTTCTGGCCTGCCTTCCAGTTCTGACTTTGTGTGAATCAGTTCCCAGACACAGCTGTTCTCTGTTCCTGTGCATGGAAAGAAACATTACTTTTGTATGTACCTCACAAAACTTTTGGCATTAGAAAGACGAATGTAGAGTTCCTCCATCCTGAAGGCAGTATTAACATAGCCACAGGTGGATCTACAGAAGATGTCACTCAAGATGAAAAACAAAGGAAAAGTCCCCTGAACTCTCCTGTTCAGCAGCCTAGTGCTCTCTCTTGGAAAGATGCTTTTCCACATTCTTGCTGCTGTCTTCCAGCCTTAAAACATCCCAGGTGCACAAAGCACTTACTTGCTATAAACACCTAGTGACACTTTACAGAGATACAGAACTGGATAGGATCATAACGATCAACACAAATGGAAAATAAAACCACAGCCCTCCACTACTACACATTAAAGTCAGTCAACTTTCCCCTATTTGAAAAAACACAAGGGTCAGCATACACACAGCCTAAGGGCATCACCTGGATGTCAACCATGGTAAAGCACCTTCCTGTTCATGGTATCTTTTCACTGGGTTTTTCCATTCTATCATTCCTTCATATCATTTGCATCTTCCTGAACTGATGGAAGAAGTCAACATACCAAATCAAGAAAGTCTTTAGTTAATGTATCAAGCCTGTAACCCCGGAGTGTAGGGCAACACTAGACAGTATTTTCTCTACACCTGCCTGTTTCCAGAGGCTCCAGAAAGACATATGGAAGAACCAGTATTACAGAATGCCAAGTGTTCAATCATGTGAATACTTCATGATTCACTGCAAGGGAATTACCTGCTGTGTTCCCCAGTCGAACTTGAAGAGCAGATAAAGGAATCAGCCAACGAAATTTAAATGGATCCAAGTCACCATAATTATGTGTGGCACGAACATTAGTAGGCTGAAAAAAGAGAAAAAAACAGGGTATTTCCAAGAAGCGAAAGTAAAAAAAAAAAAAAGTGGTGAAGTGTTGGTTTTTTTTGTGTTACTCTTAAAAGACCTGCTTCTGAAGAAAAACTAAATCCATTAGACTTTTTCCTTCAGTACCCTAATACGTGCTTGTAAATGTAGTTGAAATGGTGATAGACACAACCTTTGGAGTTTGTTAATTGCTTCAACTTTTAAAAGCACTTGTTTTTAATGGATAAAAATACTTTGCATGCAAGTACTATTAGGGAACAAATTTCCCATGAAGGAACCTGCAGGCTCTTGATTAGCAGAACACACTAATCATGTAGCTGCTGCTGCTACTTTTAGAGCCCCTCCATCTGTTATGATAAGCATGGTGCAGTCCCTTGCCACTGGTGCTCAGGATAACTTCCTACTGCAGCATTCCAGTTTTGTAAATGGGGACAGAGGAGATTATGTTCATAAGCCCATTTTTCCTTTCCTTACAGGGTGGTCAAGGGTCTATAGACAGAGGTCTTCAACCTATACACTATGTTAAGGGTAGGCCATTGGAAATGCCATCTGGAACAATTAACAATTTCTACATGGCAATGTTTTGTATTCCACATGATGGATTTAACATGGGGCTCACACAGAGAAGATGCTGCTGCTTAGTAAACAACAAAAAATATTTATTGCTACACAAGTGCTGAGCACTTGTTTTAGCTGTGATGGCTAAAATTCCAGACTAGCAAGGGAAGGTGGTGTTTCACCACCGTCACTTCAACACCAGTATGGTCCATCTCACACTTCAGTAGAATCCTGTGCATAAACACCCGCCACCTCCACTGATACCAGACTTACCATTTTCTTTTTCAGCTTGTAGTTCTCCTTATACACCAGTATTACAGCCCTCTTAAAAACTAAAACAGAAAAAAAGCACCAAAGTAAAACTGTTAATTACAGGTGCAATATTCAATGAAAATATTATCTCAGAGAAGCTGATTGTTGTAGTCATGGGAATGCGAAGGATGAGATAAGCAAACTGAAAAGCACATGCCCTATATTAAGATGCAGTTGTTCATGTAACAGCAATATTTTTTTCCTCCAATTTTGTTCTGAACATTTAGGATTAAGCCATTCTGCACATTTATTTTGAAACTACCAGCAACCTGTCTCCTTTCTATAAGCCTTCACATAAACAAATACATCAGATGTAAGTTAGATGTAAAGTTTCAGATTCTACTCTTGTAATCAGTGAACATTTTCAAGTGAAGTAAAGGGTCTATAGCAAGAGAGTACTGTGAAAAGACACTGAGTCTGTTGTTGCAGTTCAGCATTTGTTTAGTTGGAAACTCAAGCATCTTGATTCCTATTTTTCCACCTGCAGGAATTCTCCGTCTTCCACATCATCTGACTGGAATGGCTCACTAACATTTCCTAATCTTTCAGCCTCCAAGAAGGCAGGGACATGTTCTCTAATCTGTAAGGAGGAACAGAAACACAAGGACATGGAAGCTGCAGCTGAACTAAGGGATGGCTCTGCAGAGCAGTCCTAGATCCCAGATCAGACTCTAAGGCAGTATAGCTCTATCCCTTCTCATGCATCTGTGTTTCCTTCAAGTGGAAGAGGAGAGAGGGGTGATGGTATGCAGCTGAGTCTCATCCCTATGTGAAGCCAGGGTGTGGCCACAGCAAGCACAGCATTAACCCCAGAGTTTAGCATTTTCCTTCAGTTCAACATATTAGGTGCATTTCTAAGATGCCTGCACAGGGTTTGAATTGAGAATAAAATTTGATTTCCCAAGTGGCAGATGAGCAGTCTAAGCCAAGCATCAGCCTGGAGCCCTTTCATTCATACATGTCCTGCTGGTGAGTGTCTGGCATATGTAGATCACTGAGAAGCTCATTCAAGGAACTTGTTTGTTCTTCTGTATCCCCTTCCCTAACCTGTCATGCTTCCTAGGGAAGGAGTGCATGACAGCCCTGAGAAAGAGAAACATTTCTCATCAGCATGGAGTTGTTCTGTAGGTATATAGACAATGACAATTTAAAGAAATATTTTTTAGAGAAATGGATGAGTGCCTGGGAGGTTTCAGTGGAAGACTTAATTACTTAGGTAATTAGTAAATGACTAATCACATATATACCATTAAATAAAACTCTTGTTTGTATGTTCTCATTTCTACATCCATTTTTCAGGTTAAAATAAATCAGCATGGGGAATTTGATGCAGTAGCTGTAAAGCAGAAGTTAGCCTGAATTCACAAGAGTAGAGTTAATCATGATTTTCCTACTAGCCCCCACTGAAAGCTTGATTTAGCAGAATCTTCCAAAGAGAATACTGCCTTTTAAAAATCACTGGTTTCCATAGCTTACATATAGGCAGGAAAGTAGCTGAGGTTGGCTTACAGAGCAAACAGCAACAGCAAACAAACGAAAACTTTTCTCATGTAGGAAATACATCTATGTATTTTTTCAGATCTAAGTCTACCCTAGATATGACATGGCTACAAGGAAAGGAGATGGTGGCTTTCACTGAATGTGGTATAATCTTTAGATTTGAAAGAGCAGAGAGTCATTAAGGATGACACTCACCAAACACTGTAAGTTCAAGGTCTTTTCTTGCTTTGCCCAGTGATGGGAAAGGATTCAGCCAGGAAACTGTAGAGTGCATCAGAAGTTCTCCCATTGAAAGCTCTGTCACCTGTATTAAATTATAACAGTAGATAATATAAATGTATGCTATGAATATATACATCAGTGCTGTGATCCACGTATGCGAGTAAAACACTGAGTACATGTCAACAACTTTAAGGATCTATATTTTCTGTATTTACTGTGTTACAGAGAGGCAAAGAGATGTGCATGACAGCAGCAAAAGAGTGAGTAATCCCCTTTTTAAAATAGCCCCTAAGTTATGGAAGCTGGATAGAAGTTTTACAATTAGTAAGTTAGAAGAATTTTAAGTTGATCTGATCATCTGTTACTTACATATAGGCTGTTGTGAACTAGCTGATTTATTAGCTGTTAAGGATCTTCAATTTCTACAGGGTAATTAGTATTAATAACACTGCCAATAGCAGAAAAAAATGGAACTCTTGAGGCTGCTTTCTTCTGTGGGACACAAGACTGTGAATCTCCCAGGCTGTCAAGTTCTGTTTCCCCATAAATGATAAGAAATCATGTAGCCAACAGGGGCAATTGGGCTTTTACTAGGAGGAAATAAAACAACTGAGCTGGCACCTCTCATATCTGATCTCCACCTTTACAGATTCGATCTGCTTACTAATCATTTGATGTAAATGGCTAAATTGAGACCTTGCTGCCACAGTTCTGGGAGATGTGTATACACAGTCTGTTTAACTAATGGTTTTTGCTCTAACAAATACCCGTGGATGCCTCAGCACTGGAAGTGTAGAGAATGCGAATAAGACTTCAGTGTGAAATCCCCTGAATTGCCATTTTCATTTATACGGGTGAAAAAATATCTTAAGAAATTAAGAACTCCATAGCATAAAATCTAAATGCCTTGGGGCATGGATAATCTCTGCAACATTTAAGAAGGGGAGGATTTTTCCTACTGAGAACTATGTCTACTCCTGCTTGCAATTCTTGACAGTGCAGACAGCAGCTCTGGCAGCTGTCTGAAAATTTTACCATAACCTACTCACAAAAAGAATCTTGACAGGCAGATACGAAATGGAAGTCAAAATTAAAGGAGAACAGAGGAAGCCCAGCACAAATAAGTACCTAAAATTACCTCAGGAAGAGATAAAAGACCCAAAGCAGGATAATGCTTCAGGAGTGAATAAAACGTGTTGTTTCTTCTCTTACCTCCTTCTCTGTTCCGCTTTGATCTGCAACCAGTTGGTCAAATACAGTGCCATAATCTTCGTAGATCTTCTGCATCTCATTGATGTGACTTGCTACTTTTTCCATTGCCTTAAGTGCTTCTATAAGGTTTAAAAATTTCATAGACAGGTATGTAATTCAATTGTATTTTCTAAACATTGCTTTTTTTTACTGAATTCCACTTGAGGCAGGCAAAATGATGCAGTGTTTCCAAGGTCTGGTGAACAGAATTCCAGCTCTCTATTAGTGCTTTCTCACAGCAACAGCAGAGGGAAAGCTTCCTGATCAGAGTAAGTGAAAAATGCTCGTCTAGTGTCAAGTGCCTGAAAAGGCTGCAGTAAGCATGCCAGCAATAAGCCCCTAGATGTATGAATATTTATAGCAACATAAGTAACCACAGTTAAGTTCTGCAGCTTGCATATATAGGGCCACTAGAACCTCTAGAGTAATCTACACCCATCCTAGAGCAAGTCATCAAGAACTTTAAGAGAAACAAATTGCATTTGGCTCACCACAGAATGGACAAAAATACAGTGATAGGTTGTACATGTTCTTCAAAGATAATATCTATGAAATTAAATCATGGTGGACAGTTTTTTGTTTTCCAAGCAAGAATGACACTAGATTTCATTAGACTTTTATGTTAATTCAGAAAGGAGTTGGAGAAGGGTGCCAGTTCTTAATGGCACAGCCTTTTAGCAATCTGGCATCCATCCTGACCTGCAAGTAAGTCGCTCCCAACTCGGTTGCAAGGGCAAGGGAACAGTATCAGAAGCTCCCTTTTAAGTCAGTAACAGCCTCATGACATTTGCTGACAACGTATTTTGCCTGAATCTTATTTTATTAAAATGACAATCAATCCATAAAATAAATCTCTAGACTTTCATCCACCAGGTGCCGAGAGACCTGAGCTGGAATTTGCCAGGGTGAAGTCGCAAGCATCTGAGCACAGAAAGCCATCAACTCTAATATATGACAGAGAAGTCTTTCTACATGGGAAGACTGTAAAGCTTTAACACACATCTCTTCTACAAAAGCAAGAGACACAGACAAACCTCAAACAATTAAAATTTCCTTCTGCAGTGCTCAGACTGACACATTTCAAGAACTGAATAATAACCACAAGATGGAGCTTTGGTCAGTGCTTCCCAAGTGAGAAAAAAACAAAGCAACACTATAACCTGACATGCTCCTGTGCAAGAATTGAGGAGAAAGACCTCAGTCCTATATGCCACGGCAAATCCTGGGCATATCTACTTTTCAAAGGGACTTGGACATGCCAAATAGGACTTTTTGCTAAAAGCACAAAAAAGCTACTTGTTATTTTTAAGGAGAGGGAGGGATTCTCTCTAGGTTTTGACAAGTTCTGTGCTATCTAGCAGAATGGCTATGTGCATCTTCAGAAAGGGCTGGAAATAAAACTTAACTCATATTGATTTCTGTAGAAGAAAAGAAAAAGTTACCTGTCAAATGATAATGCTCCTCACTCTCATTGTCTGTCAGAGACACCAGCTCTTTTAAAAGCAGAGGATATTTCAGCACTCTCTGAACAGGCTTTATGAGATATGACTCCAGTGTAGAAGAGTGTTGCTTTGTGGGATTTCGAGCATCCAAAAAGGCCTTAAAAGCACTATCTGTTTTGGCTAGATGTAAATAAAAGAGTTGGTCTGTTGAACATGGAAGTCATAGAAGTTATAATAATTTAAAAGCACAGAATTGTAACTTGAAACCAGCACCACAATTCTTACCCTTTTCAATAGAAGGTTTACATGCACTATTCATTTTGCAATCATTTCCTTCATTAAATAACATACATATGGCTAAGAGAGCAATTATATCAAGGCGAGATTATTCCTCAACGCAACTTTTTAACTGCACTGCAGTGGATGGCAGAGGAAGTAATTCTACCACTTGCTGCTTTCTGGAGTTATGAGCTGGATCTGCAGACAGCACCAACTTGTGGCAGATGTTTCTGTAGCTCTTCAGGCTACTGCCTAGATGCTACAGAAGGAATCTTATCCTTTCAGTTCTATACCATACTTCATCAGAATAGCAGATTTTAGCTATTCCTTTTGAAAGATATCCTATTACTCCTTGTTTTGTACCAATATTATCTGCAAACTGACAAGATTTGATGCAGTAGTTCACTGCAGTTTAAACTCATGCAAATGGATTACAACATTGAAGAGAATAAATTACCTCTCTCAAGAACTTTCTGAACTTTGATGTGGTTTGCGCAGAAGCCACTGTACAGTTTAAAGTGATCAGCATAATACAGAAAGGAGCCTCCGAGGGAAAACAGCAATTTCTGAAATCAACACAATCAAAATATTAATTAATTACTAGAATCCTAAAGAAATATTCAGGCACATAATACACAGTTTCAACAGTGTGATTACCTATCTTTCTACACATATCTTCTATTTTTTATATATATATGAGAGAGATATATTACTGCTAGTAACTCAAAAATGTGTCTGTATTTCCCTGAGTGTCAAGTTCAGCCTATTTAGGCAAAACCTGCAATTTCCCCTTTCTCTCTCATCAAGAAACACCTCTGGTGATATTCTGTCTTACTGTATCTTTCAGGCACCATAGGAATAAAACAGACATATAACAGGGTATGTTGTGCTGGGAAAAAAGCATAAGCTATAGGAAACAAGGCATAAAAGTGCCAAAGCCAGAAGGGACAGTGTAAAACAAACACAGAGGATTGCTTTCCAACTGTTTTCCTTCTTTCAGGCATGTGGTAATTACATGGCTCCTCTGATGTTCATGGATGAAGGGGAGGTTGGGAAGATGTGGGAGGGACTGAATCATGAGGGAGATGTTTTTAGAATAATGCTTCCCAAAGCAAAGATAAGAAAGAGGAGTAGTGAGGGAGGAGAAGGGGGAGGAGGAGAAGGAGGTGGAAGAGAGCAGCCCTCTCTCCTCTCTTTAATCAATGTTTGCTCCACAAAAGGAAGCCAGCGGCCAGGAGACCTGCTGGCAGTCTTGCCCACTCCAGAGCCAGAGAGTCCATCACCAGGGAATCTCCACTCTCCAGTTACAGCAGGTACTGAGTGGTGCCACTGTGACACAGTCTACAGCCGTTTACACTTCATAGCCCTTCTTCTTGGACCTCTTGGACCCACACCAACATGAGAAACACATGCAGCATTTAATGGGAAAAGGTCCCAGTCTGTAGTAGGTGAACTGGGCACAACAGGGAGGAGCACTGGGCAGAGCAGAATTCAGCACAGCAACAATAACCTTTCTACAAAAGAGTTCTGCATCATAAGCATTGCTAGTTTATAGCATACTCAAAAGTCTACTCTGCATCTTCCACATTGCATCTTCTGCCATGGGAAAGAGGAAGGTAAGACCACGAAAAACAGCACTTATCTTTCACTACTGAATAGATGTCTGTAATACAGAGTAAAGATTCAAACTTAAAAGCAACCATATGAAACTTAGAGGTCTTAAAGCCAGATTTTCACAAACATTTACAGGGATACTACGAAGTATTAAATGGCAGAATATTTACCCGGAACTGGGATGGTGTTTCCAGTGTGTTAAAATCTGAGGAAGAAGATATTCCATCTTCAAGGGTCTCCAAAAACACCTTCTGGAAATCCAGCATTTCTGGCAGACTGCCAAACAAAGACTCCATCTGTGAAAAACATCAGGCTATGAAGTACAGCACTCCATGCACCTAACAGTGGTCTTGGGAAAACTGTCCACTAAGGAGATGTGACACACAAAGAGGTTGTAAAGGCCAATAACATCGTTGCTAATACTTTTCAAACAGGTTTTATTAAAAAATGCTACAAAAAAAGAAAAGATTTCTTAGCAGTTAAGTTGGAAGAAAAATTACCCTTTAAATAAAAGAAGTGACGCATACACCAGACAGAAAGGCACTGACTGGTGTAATTTCTATTGTTATCTTTGTTTGCTTTTTCTGTCAAGCTCTCAGCAATGAAAAACCCAAGTGCCAAGGACTTAACCTGTAAAAGAATTAAAAGCACATCTTTCAGTTATTCCCTCACCTCATCCTGCGTAAGGAAGGTTTCATTTTGAAGGGGCTCCAAGTATAGCTCAAAGAGGCAGCTCAAGTCCTGCAAATAAGAAAATTTATTCACTTTTTATGTAAGTGCTTGAAATTATTCTTTATGTGACAGCTGTGGGATAGGGATAATTCTGGGGAATGAACTAGAGATACAATTACACAGAATCACAGAATCATTGGAAGGGACCTCTGGAGATCATCTGGTCCAACCCCCCAGCAATGCAGGATTGCCCAGAGCACATTGCAGAGGATTGCATCAAGGAGGGTTTTTAAAGTCTCCGAACAAGGAGACTCCACGACCTCCCTGGGCAGCCTGTTCCAGTGCTCCATCACCCTCACAGTAAAGAAATTATTCCTCATATTTAGATGGAACCTTCTGTGTTCTAGCTTGTGCCCATTGTCCTGTCACTGGGCACCACTGAAGAGTCCAGCTCCATCCTCCTTGCACCCACACAGTAAAATATTCTGTAACAAAATCACCTGCATGTTCCTAGCAATAAAATAACACTAAATTAGACACAAATTTATTTCAGTGTGATGTTTTTGCTTCATTCTTAAGGCTTTACAGCTTGATTATACAAATGACATTTCAGCATAGCATGAAGATAAAATGTTACAGATGATGGTTTTCTAAAGAGTCCATGAACAATCAAATGTTGAACAGCATCAAATGTTTTAATCACATGTGTTAGGCAAACCATATAAATAGCCAGTCATACGAACATCAGTAGTGATATTGAGGACACACAACATCTTAAAATCCTATTAGTTAAAGTGTTCAGTTATGTTGTCAAAGGAGATGTGATCAACAGTTTTTGCAATCACTTTTTCAAAGAATTGGTGCCACTTTTGAAGACTTACTATCCAGGGCTGGGGCCCACTTCAGGGCTCTCTGACCCTGAAAATGGAAATGGCAGAAATTCTTATGGAGAAGGATTAATGAACACCTCACTGAGAACACTGGAGTGAGTATGTGCAACCTGCCAGGATTTTTGCCTGGTGCAAAATTTCACACATCAGTGATCTCCACAGTCATGCTTTTGTTCAAGCAATTCCTCTGTAAAAAACATCAGCTGGGCATACATGGGGGTCTGTGTTCTGTAAAGCTTTTTCAAGCTCTACACCATATGGCTGTATTACTATACTGATGGATGTACTAACAAGAACAGACTGAAAGCCTTTTCTCCTCTTTTTCATATACTTTACTGCAGCAAGTACTGCTATTTTAAGTATGTGCTTTGAGATCCAGTAAAGTAGATGATTCCTCCTTGCTGAAGATTGCTGAAATCAATGTTTCATGATTCTTTTGGCATCCATTCATGTGAATTTGGTATTTATAAAGACATGAGACATACAACTAACAAATTATAGACTTACCAGTTAGAGGAGAAATAATATATGTACAACCAACTGAAGTTGTGTCTTTTAGCTTTGCTGATTCAGAAATAATTGTGCACTATTTTCCACAATTAAACTTTTCTTTTCTTTTTTAACATTGTAGGAGACTCTGTTCTGTTCTTCTACCAGATTTATTTTCAACTTGAAAACAAGGGAAACATCCCCTGGAAAACCCTTATGTCAGTATAGTGCAGGTATCTACTCTCCACAAATTACCACTTTCCAATATAAATACCAATTGACTAGAACTAAAGCTGCTAGATTAAATCCTACAGCCTCTATTACAGGAGCAAGTCTGCTGAAAACAACAGGAACAATTTACGTAAGAGGACTTTGTAGTTTATGGCTCTTGCAGAGGGATGGTTATCTAGATGTAAGCATGAAATATGTTAAGACCATCACAAATCATGGTCAGCCTCAAAAACAAGGCTGTAGCTAGCAAGATATGGAGTTGTTTACCTTGACATAAGATTTCTCAGTGTCCATAAGTTCCTGGATGACTTTCCTCAATCTATCTGCGTCAGAAAGGTGGCGAGCCAGTGGCCGTGGAGGTGGATCCTGGCTGTCCTTCTGTCCTTCCATAGTACTTACTTGGACTTCTTGGAAGTTCCGGCACAAGGCACTGATCTGTTCTGCACTCTGTTAAATGAGGGGAAAAAAGAGACAAGTGCAGACGTTTTAGAATACAAGTTGTTATATATTTATTTTGAAATTCTTCAAATTTTGCTCCTGTTTCAAATTTGGTGGACAGAGCACACCACTGAATGACCTGTGTCAAATATGTATTCTGATAGCGCTGAACAGCTTGAATTTATAGCAGAACCAGATCTCAGCAGTAAAAGGAAATAAAAAATTTCTAGTGATTTTCGGGTGCAAATTACTTTCAGTCTTCAGACACAACGTCGTGGGATACAAAGGTGAGAGAGCACTCAGATATATCATATACTTTGATTCTTATGACACTAGCTTCACACTGTTTTCTGTCTCTTATTTTATTTCACTGCATCAAAATAGAATTACTAAAAATCATTTAAGCATCAAGAATAACTGTCTTATTTGTCATCTGCTACCTAGACTGTGTTGTGTGGGTTGTTTTTTTTTTTGAGACAATGAGACATGGAACTGAGGGTTCAGATTCCAATGTCCCAGGTTGTCAAATGATGGTTAGAGGTTTTCTCGCCATGGAGACAACTACGTGTCGAGATTTTTTGCTTCCAAAAACAGCAAATGGAAACTTACATCTTTGAGATTCTTCAGAAGAATGATAAAAATGAAACAGGAAAAAAAAACAAAAACAAACCAAAAAAACCCACCACCACAAAATAAAACAAAAAACACCAGAAAACTTTCAAGCAAGACAGGAATTGGAGATG